>PYAF01001221.1:132715-161139 GCA_007407185.1 Glycine tomentella | reverse complement strand
CGAAATCCAAAACACAGAACCAACGGTTAGAGCTCGAGTTTCTTACCTCTGTGATGTTCAGAAACACCAGGGAATCGCTTTCCCTAAGGTAACTCGCTCAATCAAGGCCTCCTTCGCCTCTAGGTCTCAAGCTCTCAGGGGTTCTCTCTGAGAAATCAATCTCACTGTTTCTCGCTCTTTCTCGAGAATCAATCGGGGTCTTTCTCTCCTCTCGGGGCTCTGATCACTTTCTCAGTTGGGTCAGAGGTGTTTAGGTGAACGATGGAGAAGATATAAAGCTCTGTAGCTCATCAATGGAGGTTTCTCTCTCTTTCTTCCTTTTCTTTTTCCTCTCTCTCTCAGCCCCAAAATGGGCTATTTATAAAACTGATCGGTCGTTCCCGCGCTGATCGCGCCGTTCCCACGCTGATCGCGCCATGAACTCGGCCAAGCCACGCTATTCGCGCCAACTCCACGCTGGTCGCGCCACAGGCTCGGGTAACCCACGCTATTGGCGTGAACGTCCACGCTACTAGCGTGGAGCTCCAGAAGAAAACGTAGGTTTCTAGAGCTCTTCCCACGCTACTAGCGCCGTACTCACGCTACTAGCGTGAGATGGCAGAACCAATTGGCCTGAATTATACATCTGGCGCGGATCGCGCCGCACTTCATGCAGGTCGCGCCGCAGGCCAGAACAACCTATTTCAACTCTTTCTCAAGCCTTTAAGCCTCCTTTCAAGGGATTCCAAGGCCTAATTATATTTCCTCCATCATAAGCTTAATCCTAAGCTTAACACGTGCTTAATTCAGGCTTAATATATGTTTAAAAATTCAAGATATTACATCTAGCATTTCAAATTTTCTAGAATTTTAAAATTTCCCATCCAAACATATGGTTAGCCTTTGTGAAATAATGACATTGAAAGTTTTTCTCCTTAATACGAAAAAAATGTAAAACATTTTTTTAATGAAGTTAGTGGTCATATAAAAGGTATAAAAATAACTAATCATATTAACAAAATTGTTGTGCAATTCAGTTATTCAAAGTATGATAAAGAGAAAAATAAAAATAGAAAATAAATGAGCAAATGTTTTTTTTTTAATTTTTTACAAATTAATTTATTCATAATGAATTAGTGTAATAATATAATATTATTATATTTATTTTCTTAGACCGATTATTTTCATAGTTTATGTTTTAGTAGTGAGCCAAATATAAAAATCGGACTATCATTCAATTTTATATATTAATAAAATAGTGTATTTTGAATCTTAGACCCTTTATTTGCAAAGTTTATTTTATAAGGCAGTTTAATTGAAAGTTAGAATGTATACATTTAGGTATCTAAAATACTAGAATACAATGGTTGCGGTTATTTAAATTTAAAAATAAAAACTTTAAAATAAGTATTTTTTAAGAAATAAATAGAATGTGCTTCTTAAAATAAATAAATAAAATTATTTTTGAAAACCGAAATAATTTAGAAAGAAATATTAAAAAATAAAATAAAAATTATTTTATTAAAATAAAAAAACACTTAATATAAATAAATTTTACTTTCCCAACAAATCCTTCAATGGTGAATTGATCTATAATTTCATCCTGGACTTATAATCCTCTCTCTTCCAACAAACAAAACAAGCAGAGTTGAAACAACTCAAGTCGGAAGAAAGGGAGAAATGCTGAAGCAAACAATTCAAAGGTGGGAAAGATGCATATCAGCATCAAGAAGAAGGGGTGATGTTCATACGAAATGGAAGAAGCACTTATTTGGCAAATGGGTCAGGAGAGTGAGCAGCACCATTCAAAGTAATGATAATAGGACAACCTGGGACAGTGTTCCAAAGGAGAGAGTGGAGTGTGTGGTGATAGGGGCTGGTGTGGTTGGCATCGCAGTGGCAAGAGCCCTAGCACTCAAGGGCAGGGAAGTGTTGGTCGTGGAATCAGCCCCCACCTTTGGCACAGGAACCAGTTCTCGAAACAGTGAGGTTATTCATGCTGGAATCTATTACCCTCGCAACTCTTTCAAGGTTGGTGTATCCCTTTCCCTTACAATCAAAGTTATCATTTTTATGTAACCCCACAAAATAAAGTTGCCATGTTTATGCTGTGATTCAAGGCTTTAAGTTGTGGTCACAGTGGGGTTTCGCTGCAATCGTTGATATTATGGAATATTGCGGACAAATGCAGCTGAATGTATTATGAAATTAGAGACTTGCACATATAAGTAACATTGATATTGTGGAAAGTTGTAGACAAATTGCAAACAACTGGAGACTTGCGAAAACCTTAATGTTGCAGCTGAAATTGCGGTTGTAGACCGTCTTTTAAAACCTTGTTGTGATTCTGGTTACGTATTAGTAGGTGAAAAGAGCATATTGGGTATTGGAGACATAAGTGATTGAGTCATACATTGACCCACAAGGCTAGATCATTTAAATTGATAAATTGGGAAGGAGGCACTGTATAAAGAGATTGCATTTTTGCATTTGAACTTCCCGTGAATTCATTAGTTAAACATTCTGACACTTGAGTGAAAAGTTTAAACATTTAATGAATCATTATGCTCTACTTGTACTGAATAAAGTTGAAGTTATATGGTAGTAACAAACATGATTTGTATTCCTAGCTGCTTTTTGAATCGTCAAAAGTGAACTGTGCATTGAGTTGGTTACCTAGGTTTAGGCTTTAGGCTATTCTTTATGCAATATAAAGTGAAAGTAATGGATAGTTTTCTATGTTTATAATGACTAAAACATATTGTTTACATCATATCTTATACTTGGGAATTTATTTTTGCTGACTCTTTCCTGGCAACTAACCAAAACATGTTTACAGCTTTCCCCCCCTTTTGTGTAGACCATAATTCTGTCTCTTTTTGCAGGCAATATTTTGTGTAAGGGGAAGAGAAATGCTATATGAGTATTGCTCCAAGCATGATATTCCACATAAACAAATTGGTAAGCTTATAGTGGCTACTCGATCTTCTGAGATTCCAAAGCTAAATGATATTTTAAATTGTGGGATTCAAAATGGGGTTGATGGTTTGAAGATTGTGGATGGTGTTGAGGCCATGAAAATGGAGCCTGAATTGCAATGCATGAAAGCAATACTATCACCTCTCACTGGGATTGTCGATTCCCATTCTTTAATGCTTTCTTTAGTGGTATGCATTTCTAGCTTCTGGTACAATGTTTTAAGATGGATTAACACATCCAAATTCATTTTGAATCTATCTATTCTGCAATCAGTTTTTGGTAATTACGCATTTCCTTTATTTTTGAGCTAGAATGATATATTGACAGGAATATAAACCCTCATGTTGGTCCAGGGGGAAGCTGAAAATCATCGAACAACCTTCACATACAATTCGACAGTCATTGGAGGCCATCTCGAAGGAAGTGAGATATGTCTTCATGTGACAGAAACCGACCGTCTTTCAGAATGGAAAGGGACATCAATTTTGCAACCAGAACTACTACTAATTCCTAAACTTATTGTGAACTCTACAGGCCTAAGTTCCCCTGTCCTTGCAAAGAGATTTAATAGCCCAAAAAGTGGAGTTGTTCCTCCTGCTTACTATGCACGTGGTTGCTACTTCACATTATCTAATACTAAAAACTCTCCTTTCAGACGTTTGATATATCCTATACCAGAGGATGGTGGCATTGGAGTGCATGTTACTATAGACTTGAATGGTCAGGTCAAGTTTGGCCCAAATGTTGAATGGATTGACAGTGTTGATGATATTTCAAGCTTTCAGAATAAGTACTTCCTAATACCCAGTCATTTGCATGCTTTTGATATATTTTAGTATCTAGTTCTATTGCATGTCTTACTACCTACTTTAGACCCATAGCGACATTTGCTCGTGTGTGAAATGGTTCAATCGAATCAATTCCATGATCTATAAGCTTGGATTTATTCTGCTGTTACTTGTTTGTGTCTGGTTCTACTGCATATCTTACTATTATTTGTAGTTTCTGTTAAACATGCCCAATAGATCATTGACACCTGGAGCTCTTTTCTCCATACCACTATTGCAATAACATTTTACCTAGTACTTGAACAACTCTGCTACATGCTTTAACTAACTAACAGATTAGGGTCATAAGATCTTGTTCTTCTTGTTAGCTAGTTGCATGTATAATGAAATCATTTTGTAGTTTCTTACAGAGTCTTACCATGTGGAAGGGTTTATTATGCTATCTACTTAGAATAGGCATTATCTGTTGACTCTTATCCTATTGATCAAACTAGTCTACAGCTTGGATTTATTCTGCAGTTACTTGTTTGTGTCTGTTAGTGTTTCTAATGGTTCTGGACGCCCCTTGATTTATGTTTATACTTAATGTGTCTTATGATTTATTTCTTTTTGAGTTTAAGATTGTTATACTTTTTATTTATCTTAAAATTTAAGTGGATAAACAGAAATTTTGCCCTCACTGGAGCTATTTTACATCTGCATATGATCTTTAGCACACAATTTGGATAGCTGACTTAATAGTAATAATGTTTTGCCGCTGCAGAACTTCTGTTCATGTTTTCCCTTTTCTTTCATGGCACGTTTTCCATGTATGCCCTTGAAAAAAAAAACTTGTGTTCTGATTACAGAATTGACTTTTGTAACCATGGATCCTAGGTATGACTATTCAGTAAATGCAAATCAAGCTGAGCATTTTTATCCAGAGATAAGAAAGTACTACCCAAATCTGAAGGATGCTTCTCTGGAACCTGGATATTCAGGGATCCGACCTAAACTTTCAGGACCCTCGCAGCCGCCTTCTGATTTTGTCATACAGGTTATTTCTAACACTTACTTACTGTTGGCCAACATTTCTGTTGACAATCTGTACCGAGTCCATTAATTTGATTAGAGAAACAGTATTGTGTAACATGTTAGATTCAATGTTACATTTCGTCCATAAATTTTTTGTAACAGTTCTCAAGACACAGTGCATCTACTTGGTTAAGAGGTATCCAAGAAAGATGTTTTTAGATACTTGGGATCAATTGTGCAAAAAAATGTTGAGATTGATGAAGATGTAAATCATAGAATTAGAGTAGGATAGATGAAATGGCGAAGTGCATCGGGGTTTTTGTATGACCGCAAAATTCTCCTTAAGCTAAAAGGAAAATTCTATAGAACAGCTGTAAGATCGGCAATATTATATGGAGCGGAATACTGGCCAACACATAGGCAACATGAGCATAAAATATGGGTAGTAGAAATGAGGATGTTAAGGTGGATATGTGGTCATACGAAGATGGATAAGATAAGAAATGAGAATATTCGAAGAAAGATATAAGTAGTACCGGTATGTGAAAAGATGAGGGAGCATAGATTGAGGTGGTTTGGGAGCGTTATGAGACAGCCACTGGATGCTTCCGTAAGAACAAAAATTTATTACCAAGAGCTCAACACAAAGAGAGGTAGAGGTAGACTGAAACTTACCTGGGGAAAAATAGTTAAACAAGACTTAATGGAGTGGGATATAGATTGTCAGACTGTATGTCTTAGGACGGAGTGGAGAAAAACTATAAGCTTGGTGGAGGGTTAAACCTATTAGTAGTTCTATGTTCCAATTATTTCTCTTGTTTTAGTTCTTTTCCTCTTTATTGTCTCCCTCTTCCTTTCATCCCTATTTTATTTTAGCTTATTATTCTTCTCTTTTGTCTTATTTCCACTTTTTCTTCCCCTCTCCCTTTCTCTTTCTTTTTCTTTTTTTTTCGATCTATCATTGGGTTCATCTACCACCGACTCCAATTAACTTGGGTTAAATGTGCTGTTGATGTTGAGTTCCCTCATTTTGACTTACTGATTTTGTAAACTCCAAAATCCAAATTAGCCCATTGGTCTATGCCACCTCATGTTAAATATTTATCCGGAAAAGTTCATTTGCTACATTTTTATCATAAATGAAATAGATTGTCATTCTTATCCTACAACTATCTTTTAGACATCATTTTGACCATCTGATTTTGTGTGATCCATGTAATCGATCCCACCTAGTAGTAAGATAAGGTTTTGTTGTTGTTGTAACATTGGCTATTACACATACAATAGACTGACTTTCTATTAGGGGACAACAAAAATATGCGACATTATTGACTGTAAATGCACAACCTAATTAAGGACATACAAAAAATATTTCTGATCAGTCACATTCACATTATATCCTTATTGGATTCTGTCTAGATAAATTGACTTTAGTAACAGTTCTGTTTGGAACTATAATGTCACTAATTTGACGCTACACTTGTTTTATTTATTTATTTTTATTTTTTTGAGTGGGGGGTGGGCGGGGGCCTTTCATTCTTCTTAGAGCCGCACCTCCACCTCAACAGCATCTACTATAACACATTTATTTCAGGAACTTTAACATAACTCTCCTGGTTCAAACTTCAAATGTAATTTTATAAAAATTTGCAACAGTGTCCAGTCCAGCAATTTTTTATTGGTTAAATTATTTTTTTCCCTCTAATTTATTATTTAAGTTCAATTTGATCCTCTAATTTTTAAAATCGATTCAATTTGGTTTTGCCGTCTAATTAAATTGATAGTGTTAGAAAATGTGTGTTTTGTGATAGTTTAAAATCACTTAGTGATGGTTTTAAACTGCTAGGAAGTGTGATTTTTTATCACCGTTAACCCAATTTAGGTTGGACTAAATTCAATCGATTTTAAAAGTTAAAAGACCAAATTGAATCTAGAAAAAATTAGAGAACCAAATTGAATCTAAAAAATAAATTAGAGGACAAAAAAATTAATTTAATTTTTTTATTTGTGAACAGAACTGGGAAAAAAAACAACAGAAGCTCTTCTTACCTAGCAGGCTTCCAATCAGTACCTTGTATATAACTTTACTTTTTTGTAACAAGTAAATAAAGACGGAATAAGGCAGTAATAATTTTGGAATTTTTTAATCATGCTCATCTATTGGACTATCAGCTGTTTTATCATTACATGTTTTATGAGTGAATGATTGAGTGGTCTGTGCATACTGTTAGTATACAGTGAAGTTTTGTTAGCAATGCCCCAAATTTACACATGCCATCATTATTCCTTTTTTAAAAAAAGAAAAAAATCCATTCCAAACAACCAACTTGTAAGGTTCTACTGTAAGTGGTAGGAGTGCTTGGATTTTCTACATTTTAACTGTACATTAGCATATTTGGTCTTTGTTTCATTTATGCAGGGAGAAGACATTCATGGAGTACCTGGTCTTATTAATCTTTTTGGAATCGAGTCACCAGGTTTAACATCAAGCATGGCAATTGCAGAATTTATTTCTACGAGGCTTTTGTGATGATCCAGGCATAAAGCGTGAAACATGTAGATACTGGACAACGTTGAAATTTGAAAACCAAATTGTTACTTGTTACTACCTCTGATCTTATAAACAGGACTGGAGGTAGTATTATACTTGAATGTTTGCTTTAATTTATTTTGAAAAATAATTGCTTGTATTTGTCAATTTTATGTGAATTTTAAAAAATATGTGATTAATTCAGTTAATAAATTTTATCAAACATGCCATAAGTCTTGCAATTATAAGATAAGATTGAGTGCATGATAAAAAGAAAAGTAGAAAACACATAAATAATGCTATTTACATATAAATGCAGCAAAAAAATTGTGAACAATCGTTTTTGTTGGAATCAAACTTGAATGTAAACCATCATTTACCCAAACAATGTAAGGCCATATATTTACCGAAGTGATACAGCAATTCTATAAAATATAAATATGTTCCACACTCGCTGAATTGAATAAAAAATTATTCCAAATTTTTATGTGACGCTGTATAAATTTATATAGAATTAAAGATGCTAAGATTGGTGTCATTTTTATTCGAGTTTCAAACCTATTGTGAGGACTTTTGATAACCTGGATCTTAAAAAAATTATAGGAACAGAAGAATAATGAGAAGATCCACTAGATTAGTTGGACCAATATGTGTAAACCCAAAAACATGGAAGGATGGGGTTTTAGAGACTTTCAATCTTTTAGTGATGCTTTCTCTTGCCTGCACAATGCTAAAAGTTATGCTACAATGAAAACATTGTCATTAGATCTATAAAGAAATATACTTTTCTTGATACTCTTTCTTGGATGTTAAGCTTGGTCACCAACCAATTTATACTAGGAGGAGTATGTGGGTGCAAAGAATTTAGGATTCATGGCTCCATGGATCACATAATGGGATGATGATTTGATCATAATATATGCTGGGAGATATTGACCCTTCTAAAATTGCTTTTGAACCCTACACTCATGCATAAATACTAAAATACCCTTTATCTCCTTTTCTCCAATATTGACACCTATTATTCCTTTCCATCACTCTTTTTTCTTTCTTCTTCCTTCCTTCCCTCTTTCCCTCATTTCACAAATCTCTCCCCCCCTATGCAATTTCTTTTTTGTGTTTTTCAACTCGATATAATCATCATTCTATTTTGCAATTTATACAACGAAATAGTGATTCCATTTTTTCCCCTAATTGTATGGTTTCCAATGAACTCGTGATTTCGTTGGACTGCAATTTATGCAGCAAAAAAAAAAATTCTCTTACTTTTGTAGGTCAATGGATTGAAATACTTATATTTGATGAGGTTACAATGCCAACTGTGATGAGGACATCAAAGATCATGCCCAAGCCTAGAAGGAAGTTCAAGACCCAATACAAGGCATAGGACGGCCCATGACAAGAGCAACAAGAGCTAAAAAGATCCAAAAGCTCTGCAACATATAGTGGCTAATCTAAGGGCAATCCAATTGCATGAGCGGAACCAACATCTAGAGGTCTGCATGCATGTGTTGCTAGTCACATCTCAAGCTTAATTATGCCTCACTAAACCACTAAGCCATTTTAATTATGCTTACAATATTGAGATTTTATTTTTCCTTTTTTTCTACCAAGTGCATGAGAACTAATTTGTATAAATCATTTTTGAAGTGAATAGACAAGGGACTTTTGTTGGTTTTTGAAGTGAATTGTCTCGGCTAGGCTTCTCCTCTGAACCATTTGATCTTATCAATATGTTAGACTATTGGCAAGCATACCAATTTGTCGTTGTAAGTTACAAAATTTATAAAAGATCGTCTCCACAGGGACTTGAGCTACTCAGTGAATCCAAATATAATTCAACAGTTCAATAGTTATGTACAATAAGGATGAGTGGAATTTAATGTGATTTACGAAAGTAACGAAAAATTACAAAACTAGTAAATGAAGTATATTTATGAGAAAGTGGGATTAGGTTTCATCATTCATACCCTTAGTGTTCAATTAACTTTTATCATGTATAAATCATTTTCTATCCTTATTGATGCGCACATTAATTTACGAAAGTAACGAAAAATTACAAAACTAGTAAATGAAATATATTTATGAGAAAGTGGGATTGGGTTTCATCATTCATACCCTTATTGTTCAATTAACTTTTATCATGTATAAATCATTTTCTATCCTTATTGATGCGCATATTAATTTATCTCAAATTGATCCCTCACATTTGAGAATCCTAAGAATATTTACTAAATATCGATCCCTCGCATATCAAATAAATATTCCAGCATTAATGTCATAATAACGTGCTTATTTGCAATCAAAACGTTATGCCCTTATTCTAGCAACGTAACATAATGAGTAAAGTCATTCAGTTCAAACCCTTAGAGTACTTTCTAGTGATCAAGTAGAATAAAGCATTACGTGCTGAATGAAATTACCAATAAGGAATAGAAAAGATTCATGCATAAATAAATATTAAAAGAGATGCATAGGGGTAAGAAGATTACATCCAATCCTTAAGAGAAGCTAGCCAATCATTGTGGAGAGCACCTCCTTAATGGAAGAAATGATGAAGGGAACCATCACCACTTCTTTCCGGCAGAGTCTCCACACTAATCCTCACTTCTCTCACTCTCTCTCTTATGCTATCCTAAGCTAATCCTACTTCCTAAGGTTGAGAATTTCGTTCCCAGATGAGAATTTTCGAAATTGGATGTCCTTTGCTTCACAAATGCATGGCTATTTATAGATTTGCCTCCTATCTGCTTTCACTCGCCCAGGTGAGTGTTTTTGCCTTTGTTGACTCGCCTAGGCGAGCTAACCTTTATCTTCTTGGAACTTGAAGCTCGCCTGGGTGAGCAATTTGGCCTGTGGATGCTTGCTTGGGCAAGTTAAAATCTTAATGTTGTATAAAAGTCATGGGCCTGGACGAGTTGTGGGACATTTTGCTTCTGGCACCTCCCAATTTTGCTTTTGATGCCCTTTTTGCTTGCTTTGCTTGCTTGGAGGCTTCGGATATCGTCGGAACCTATCAAAATACAAAATATGATTGGACTAATCTCCTGATTGTAACAAACAACATTTATATAAGTAATAAATATAATTCAACTAGGTTTAGGGCAAGTTTATAAATAAATTTACTGAAATCAAAAGATAAGTGCCAGTATTGTAACCCTAATTTTACTAAAATAGGGCACTTATCACTCCCCCTAACCTAGAATCTTTCTTGTCCTCAAGCAAAGTAAAATAACACTAGGAGTATAAAAGATGCTTTTAATATGAACATGCTTTGTAAAGAATCAACTTTCAAAAAGTGATCAGAACACATTTTTAAATAGTCAACCTTGAGATTTGAAGATACAAATGATGGAGTTCACAAAACCAAATGAGATTAAGATTAATTCACATTTCATTTCTAAAGAACATCAGAGGAAATGTCTGATTTATTCAAGCAGAGGAAAACCTCTCAACAATGTTTAGTTCTCCTAGGTAAGTGTTTATTCTCAATTCCATCACTGATATATCATAGATCAATTTTACAGTTCATTTTCCATCAAATCAAAGTACATACTTATCATGAATCATTAGGGCTTTTTGTGGTTGGGCTTGGCTAGAAAGGAATCTTGGTTTTTCTGGATATTAAAAAAGTACCTTGAGAATAGGAGAGCAAATAAAGATAAGATAATGTTATCATCACTTCCTATTTCTTTTCCTTTTTCTACCAAGATATCCATGCTTTTCTTATATCAACTTTTCAATCACCCAATTTTACAACAAGGATTTTTGTTTCCTTTTTCTTTTCTTCTTTTCTTCTTTTTCTTTCTTTCTTTCTTTTCTTTTTTAGCTTTTAAATCACATAAATAGCCACTTTTTAAAACAAGTCTTTTTCATCACATTAGCTATCCAACTGATAAAAGTTTCCAACAAAATCCTCCTTTGCTCTCCTAACCAAAGGTAAGGTAGGGCATTCTTATCCTTGGTTAGGGTTTGATTAGCGATGTCGTATCGTTTCAAAACAATTAAACTACATTAATTTTGTAGCACATGATAACCTAGGTCGACTCAGAGACACTATCAATATGGTTCCAACTTCAATTCACTAATAAACAATAGGGGATTTTTGTCAAATAGTTTGCATGCGATAAGTAAAAATTGCAGAAAACGTATAAACTAATATGAATTGATAAGATGCAATGTAAAACAAATTAAAGAGCATCAATCCAATTCACCAAACCAAGCAATGGTAATTATCATAGTTCTCAGATAATGATTCTGTTATGAAAGTTCATTCAATTTCATTAGAAGCAGTTCAATCGAATTAACTCCTAAATTAATTGAAATCACAAACCTAATTGAAATATCATCCAACTAATCTGTGATTAAAATTCGAAATTAGGAAATGAATCCATAACCTAATATGCTTTTGATCCTAAACACATTCATAATCATGAAATTGAATAGAGGATTGAAGAAGAAAGTGAACATTCACACAAAATTTGAAATACCAAACCAAAACTCAAATTCTCGTCTGCTTAGACTAGATCCTTGGATTGATTGATTGTTTAGCCTCCGATGATCATCATCAATGATGAAAGCCCCACGAAATTGGTGCACAAAAATGGAAGAATGGAAAACGAAAATGAAGAACAGTGAAGAACAATTGAGAGAAAATAAAAGAAAGGGTTTTGATTCTGAAAACTTAAAAAGGAAGTGTAAATTCTGTTTTTGCTAAAATGTAGTGTAATATTCACTCACTAATTTCACTAACATTTAGTGACTAAGTTAGAAGAAAAGAATGGACCATGAATAGGCCAATCTATTCTAATTAATTATGCTATTTAGAACAATAAAAATCCAACTCGCAGCCCAAAATTCAAGTGCAGTGATTCTAACTTTAAAGCCTAAAATGACCCTCCAAATGACAGAATTGGCCTTGGCTTATCTCTGACAAACTTGTATATATTTTCGTTATCTTTCCAAGGACTACTCATATGCTCCATTTGGATTTTTGTAGGTCCTGTACAAGGAAGATAGGTCAAGTGAGCAAAAACAAATCCGAAAATAAGCAACAATTAGCAATTAAGCCTACTTGCTTGCCTAAGACAAAAATTGAATTAGAATGAGAAAATAAAAGTACAAAAGAAGTCAAATAAGATAAGAAGAATAGAAAAATATTTAACTAAAAATGCCCAATCAGGGTTCCAACAAAATATCAAGTGTTTGGCTCAAAGGGCTTGCAAATGGTAAATCATTATATATTGAGATAGCTTTTTGGCTAGTGGCTTAAAGGATGTTCACAAAGAAAGAAGGCCTAAATCATATCCATGAATCATATGTTATGACAATTAGAAATTCATGCAAAATTAACTATAGAATTTATCAGTGAGGACATTCAATGTAACTTCAATGATTGCACACACTCACTAAGGCTTAAGGTATGTTTTCATGTTCAAATCGAATCAGTGTTTCCAAAAGATGTTATTTATCAATTCCATGTACAAATATCTAGCTTCATTTGGTATTTAGAAAACCATTTGTTTTTCAATTCTCAAAGTTTCCTAAAAAAATCTTTTTGTTGTGTTCTGATCTAATTCAAAAAGCAAGTTTCATAAAACATTATCTGTTGATTCTTTTCAAAACATGTAATTCATTTAAGTCCCAAAAAGATTTATAAAACAAAAAATTTAATCAAAATGTGTACTTTCCAAAAGCGAGAAACCTCTGTGTACACAATCAAAGTGCGCAATACCAAAAAGAATCATAAACGCACATAACTATTTCAAGCAAACATCAAACATGATAAAGAAACAAAGTACTAAATTTAAACTACAAAACGGTAAAGAAATATAAAAACAATGTCACAAAATTTTGAAGATCATGGCTGAGGAGCTCAGTTTCCTCCATTCTGATAATCAACAGGATCTGTCACGTTCTTCATCCTCACCTGCTTTGCCTTCTCCTAACAAAATGGACTTGTATCCAAGTTCTAACAAAACAGATGATACTTTAAAAAAGATAAGACATATAACATAAAAAATAAATAAAGACAAAATTAAAAAAACACTGGGTTGCCTCCCAGGAGCACTTCTTTAACGTCGTATTAGATTGACGCCTTTGTTATGGATTTGGCTCCCAGGAATTGGACAATGGTGATGAGTCAATGGCTTATGTGTTTTCCTCCAAAATTTTCACCAGTTTCTTTTCTTTTTTAGAGAGAATTGAATTATTGATAACTGGTTTATGTGAATTACCTGCAAGAAAAACATTTTAGAATGCGGAGGTACTGCTTTTACCTTTATTTGTGATTCTTGATTCTTTTCTTCCTCTGACAATTCCTCAAAGACAGACTGCTGGTAAGGAATTTCCTTGAAAGCATTCGACTGTTGGAGATAATCTAAATTATCATTTCCTTTAGATTCACTCATCTCCTCTAATGCTTCCGCTAATATTTTCTTTGAAAAATCTTTTCCTTGTACCAACCTTTTGGAGTAAAAAATTGTTGGTTTCAGAGAAGCTATTTGAAGAATGGAAGAAGAATCAAGCTTTGGTTTTGAGCTTTCAAACAAGCATTGGATGCGTTGAAGATTGATTTTGTGTTAAATGTGTAAGAAAGAAGCATTTCTGGTGATCCAAGTGCATTGCATTCATACCATTCATAATTCAATTTACTTGATTAATAAAATTCACAAGGCTTTGATAAAATGATTGATTTAAATCAAAGGTTTTTGGAAAAATGAATTTGTACTGATTTAATCGATTATAATAAGGAGATAATCGATTTTTTTGTTCTTAGTTCATTCTGGAAAACTTTTCAAGAACAATGTAATCGATTACCAATCGGAATAATTGATTATTTAACCTTCGTTTACATATAAAGTGTCTTGATGAACATTTTAATCGATTACCAACAGACAATAATCAATTACATTGCTATACATGTTTTTAAGTCTTTTTGGAAGAATCGATTACCAAAGAGCAGTAATCGATTACATAGGCTAAATAGAAAAATCCATCTTCCTGTCTTAATCGATTACCAAGGTTAGTAATCGATTACATCATATGTCTGTGTTTAACATGTTTGTTGCATTAATCGATTACCAAATACAGTAATCGATTACATAGTTCAATATGATTTCTAAAGCTTCCTGGTTTAATCGATTACCAGAATCTGTAATCGATTACACAGTGTATTTCAAGTTTATGAAGCTTCCTGTCTTAATCGATTACAAGACGGAATAATCGATTATTTTGTTCGTTGCTCATATCCAGATTTTTTGTAGAACACTTTAATCGATTACAAGGTTGATTTAATAGATTACATATGTGAAACAATCGATTATTGGGCGCGTTTAATCGATTACTGATAGTTACAAAAGTTTGTTATAAATAGAACCTTGGCTCAACTTGTTTTGTAACTTGGTTAATTCGTATTTTGAGCCTACATAAGCTTTCTAAACATGTTCTAATTGATTTTTCTGAGTTCTATGAGTGCTTGCTTTCACTAAAACACTTATGGGTTTTTGAGTGATTCTTGAAGCAAGAAGATTTTTTTAAAAGTTAAGGAAGGAGATGTTTTAAGTTTAATTTCGTATTTCAAGCTGGTATGTTCATTCATGTGCATATCATTCACTGGATCATCAGGTGTTTTCTTTCCTTAACTCAGTGGTTGTAATTCTTTACTGAATTTGTTTTGTATTGGCTATTGTAATTTTGATTATTAAAGCTTGGGACTAGAGAAGGGTTCTCTAGCTTAAAGATCAGAGTAGTGTTCTCTGAATCTTTCTCCTTAGAAGTCTAATAGGGTTTTAGATTTCAGTACTTTATCTAGGGTTGATAAAGGGGAGGTTCTTGTAAAAGCTTGTAAGAATATTTTTATAATAGTGGAACTCTAACCTAGTGTTGGTTGGAAGAATTGGATGTAGCTTCATGATTTGAAGTGAACCAGTATAAATTGTGTGTGTTCTTAATTCTCTTCTCATCTCATTAATTGTCTTTTATTCTTTGAATCATATTCATTGTACAACAAGTTTGGTTTTGATCTATTGAATTCTTGGACTGAGCTATTTGATCGAGTAAAAGATTTCTTGGTTTTAAAAGTGATAAAGATCCTGTAAACTCTGATTTGAAATTGATTTTAAAATACCAAGGTTCAACCAATTCACCCCCCTCTAGGTTATTGTGAAGTATTCCTATTATTTTCATAAATTACTTCATCCAAGACATCCACTCTAAAACACTCCCTCAGTTCCTTTGGATTGACTTGTGTGTTTGCTGAAAAAGGTCCACTTCTATGCTCAAATATTTGTTTTGAAAGTTGTCCAACCTGAACTTCAAGATTTTTGATGGAAGCCTCAGTGTTCTTTTGATTTGTAATGGACATATGCATAAACTGAGTTAGAGTATCTTTCATTTTTATATTCTATCAGATTGAGCTTGTTGTTGTTGTTGTTGTGGTGGTGGTGGTGGACACATATTTGAAGAACCTGCATAAGAGTTGTTAAAGGGACCTACGAAAGAAGAGTTAGTTGGACCATAATATGCATTGTCATTTTGCTGCCTCTAGCCATAAGGCTGATTTGAACCTGGACCACCTCTGTTGCCTTGGTAATTTTTTTGATCATTCTGTTGAGGTCTGGTCTGATTTTGCAAATAATAAGCCTCCTTTTCTTGATTGCAATCACCAGGTGCTTGCTGAAATTGTTGAGGAAGTTGGCCTATCTGTTTGGTCAAGGCCTCTATTTGTTGAGTCAAGAGTTTCTTTTGAGCTAGAATTGCATTAAGAGTATCCAGCTCCATTATACCTTTCCTTTGAATCAGAGATCTATCATGGTGAGATTGGTAATCACTGGTTGCTATAGAGTCAATGATTACAATTGCTTCCTCCAGGATCTTGGACATCATAGTACCTTCAGCTGAGGCATCAAGAATCATCTTTGTCTGAGGTCTCAAACCAATATAGAAAATATGTAGTCACACAATATCATCAAAGTTATGGTTGGGGCACCTCCGCAGTAATGATTTGAATCTCTCCCATGTCTCACAGAGAGGTTCATCAAACCCTTGGGAAAAAGTAGCAATTGCTGATTTTGCACTAATGAGTCTGGATGGAGGAAAGAATCTGGCAATAAAATTTTCCTCCACTTTTTCCCAAGTGCTAAGACTTTTGTTTGGTTGGGATTGGAGCCAATTCTTTGTCTTACTTGTCAAGGAGAATGGAAAAGCTTTGAGATAGACAGCTTCAGCGTCCTCATCAGAAGCTCCCATGGTACTGTATAGCTCCATGAAGGTAGACAAATGAGTGTATAGATCTTCATGATCCATTCCAGAAAAAAGGATGTGATCCAATCAGACTGAGCAATGTAGGCTTCAATTCCACAACCTTTTTACTGAAAGGAGGAATGACTATGATGTTATAATGCATTGGTCCTTGTTGATAAGCATAGTCACCAAGAGTCCTCCTTGGTAGTCTATCTCCTTCTCCTCCTCTATCAGCCATATTTAGAGGTGGCTTTACTAGTGAAGGAGAATAAAAATAGAACAAGATCCACTCAGTGACTATTTAGTTGTTTGTTTCTTCTTCTTTACATTCTTCCTTTGTGGTTTTGGTAATTTTCAAATAACGATGTATCTGCAAGAAATTTACCTCAAAAAGGAAAAAGAACAAACTTGCAATAACTTCTAAGTACCGAGGTTAGTGAAATAAAACAAAAGAGAATTTATACAAAATCAAAATAACAAAAGTAAAGAAAAAAGTCCTATTCAACTGAAAAAATTAAATTTGAAAGAACTGAGTGAGTGACTTAAGTCCCCGGCAATGGCGCCAGAAACTTGTTAGACTCTTGGCAAACATACAAATTTGTCGTTGTAAGTTACAAAATTTATAAAAGATCGTCTCCACAGGGACTTGAGCTACTCAGTTAATCCAAATATAATTTGACAGTTCAATAGTTATGTACAATAAGGATGAGCGGAATTTCATGTGATTTACGAAAGCAACGGAAAATTAAGAAACTAGTAAAATGAAATATATTTATGAGAAAGTGGGATTGGGTTTCATCATTCATACCCTTAGTATTCAATTAACTTTTACCATGTATAAATAATTTTCTATTCTTATTGATGCGCACATCAATTTATCTCAAATCGATCCCTCGCATTTGAGAATCCTAAGAATATTTACTAAATATCGATCCCTCGCATATCAAATAAATATTCCAGCATTAATGTCATAATCACGTGCTTATTTGCAATCAAAACGTTATGCCTTATTTCTAGCAACATAACATAATGAGTAAAGTCATTCAGTTCAAACCCTAAGAGTACCTTACAGTCAAACTTAGGATTTACTTTTCATGAAACTAGTGATCATGTAGAACGAAGCATTACGTGCAGAATGAAATTACCAATAAGGAAAGAAAAAATTCATGCATAAATAAATATTAAAAGAGATGCATAGGGGTAAGAAGATTACATCCAATCCTTAAGAGAAGCTAACCAATCATTGTGGAGAGCACCTCTGTAATGGAAGAATTGATGAAGGGAACCATCACCGCTTCTTTTCGGCAGAGTCTATACACTAATCCTCACTTCTCTCACTCTCTCTTATGCTATCCTAAGCTATTCCTACTTCTTAAGGCTGAGAATTTCGTTCCCAGATGAGAATTTTTGAAATTGGATGTCCTTTGCTTCACAAATGCATGGCTATTTATAGATTTGCCTCCTATATGCTTCTACTCGCCCAAGCGAGTGTTTTTGCCTATGTTTACTCGTCTGGGCGAGCTAACCTTTATCTTCTTGGAACTAGAAGCTCACCTATGTTTACTGAAATCAAAAGATAAGTGCAAGTATTGTAACCCTAATTTTACTAAAATAGGGAACTTATCACAATAATTGCTCAATTCTTGTGGCGATCTTCAAGGCATATCAAGCATCATTGTTTGTGGCGCTTATCTTGTTCTTCCTTTCACATTTTATGTTTCCTTGTTTAATTTCTGCATTGCTAATTCTGTAATTCTATCTGAAATTCTTATTTGCACAATTCTCGTTTTACTTATCCTTTTTTGGTGTTTCTTGTCCCTAAATTGCATTTCAGAACATCACATTCACCTCATTTTGGAATCGTTCCAATTCGAGTTCTATAAGTTGAGAAACGTATAAAAGTTAACAATACATTTTTGGTCAATTGTGCGAATTCCAATCTAGAATTTGTTTGAATTGAAGCAAGGCATGGGGATTTACATCATTTGGTATTCAGAGCAAGGTTCTAGGGTTGGAAATAAGGTTGAATTCATTCATCATGGTTTTCATTTTTGGGTAACTCTAAACCCCTAAATTTTGTTTGCTCAATTTGAATTCTGCAATTCTGTTACAGCCTTGTGTTTGGTCATAATTTATTCTTTCAATTTCCTAGTGTGTCATTTTCTCCAATTCTTATTTAGTTGATGTTTCTGCATTTGTGTTCTTGGAGTTCATCCCATGTTCATCATTGTTCATAAACTTTAATCCTTTCAATCCATGTGACTTGGGCTAAGTTGTTGTTAAGTGTTAAATATTTTCTTGTTTTGTTGGGAATTTTAGTCCAGTTTCATTATCAGTTGCTACAACTTCAAAGATTCATTTCAAAATTACATATTTCATTATTAGAAGCATTTTGAGTATAAAAAAAGAAAAAGAAAAGAAAGAAAGAAAAAAAATGCATCAAAATAATTTTAAAAAAATAATACATAAGTTGTGTTCATTAAATTCACTGCTCCCTACTTGTTTGATAAAATTCCTAAGTGTCAAGTGTCTTCTCTAATCATTGTTTTTCCATAAAAGTAATGTTTGTCTTTCTTGTTTGTTGGCAGTGACATTGTGCTTTACTAATTCTTTGCATTTGTTGGTGCTAGAATTTTGTTTAAGCTCTGTGATTGCTACCTTTAAAAGCGCTTCTTGATTATGGGTTGTTTGGTTCAAGTAAGAACTTTAAGTGAGGGAAATATTGGTAAAAGGCAAAGAGTAAAATATTAGAGAAAAAGCCATAAAAAAGAGCACTATACACGAGTGATACATCTTTGAGTATAAACACGGGAGAAGAGTGGTGAGGTTCTATTACTTCACTTTTTTTTGTCCTTTACTTGAAATATGGCAGGTACAGGTGGTGATGGTACCCCTTGATAGAGTGATTTTAGTTAAATTTTTGTCTATCATTCTTAGCTTGTTTGACCTCTTTTGGACCTTTATTTTCCTATTCTAATTCAATTTTTGGCCTACGCAAGTAAGTGGGCTTAATTGCTAATTGTTGTGTATTTTTGGATTTTTGCTCACTTAACGTATCTGACTTGTGCAGGGCCTATAGAGTGATACCGATTATAATAACCCTAAGTTATGACGTGAACGGCGCAAGCATCAGAGCAAGTTTGGCGCTCTAATAACCATGGTTGCTGAAAAGAGGTCAAACTTTGGAGTTTTGCTGTGAGCCACACTGGTAGCGTGGGAAGTGCTCCAGAAAGCTGATTTCCCACGCCTGGAGCGTGGGAAGTGCTCCAGAAAGCTGATTTTCACTGGAGTGCCACGCCTGGAGCATGGGATGCCACGCCTGGAGCGTGGGCTGCACGACAGGGCCTATATAAGGCCCAAAAGCTCGAAATCTTGGGCCATTTCTTCTCCTTCTTCTTCCTCACGACCTAGACCTCCATTAGAGGTGCTTCTAAGTTTTTTGGGACCTTATTTGAGAGCCTAAACACCTCTTGAACCCTTTCTATCATCTAGAAACCGAGTGAGAGCGAGAATCCTTCCTCCAGAGCCTTTGAAACCCCAGAGAGCTCATCCTCTGAGAGAGGCTGCAGAGAACTCGAGATTGGGCGAGGAACGGTGGTGTTTCAGCTGCACCAAGGCTAGGGAGAGTAGCCCAAAGGCCTTCCTCATCAGTTCTGAGGTAAGAAACTCGAGTTTCTCCGATTGATTTTGGATTTGGGGGTTTTGGGTGAATAGTGACCCATCTGTGATAGAGCTAGAATTAGCTCTGGGTCCAGTTGAGAGAAGTGTTTAGAATGGTGAGAGGAGGAAGGATTAGCTTTCAATTTGTGATTTGGACAACTTTGGTTTTGGCTCTGTGGTGGCATGTGTAAGTTATGCTAGTCATTTGATCTGAGACATGCCAGAGCCTTTGTGATGGGCTTGAGATGCCTGATAGGCCATGGAGACGGTGTTTGGTGAGATAGACCGTCCAAGCCCTGAGAAACCCAGAGGACTTGGGTTTTTAGAGCTGTTGAGCTCACTGTTGTTGGTTTGGTTGAGTCTGGAATGACTCTGAGGCCATGGATGGATCTGAGATAGACCACTGAGGTTCTATGGAAAGGCTTGTAGAGGATAAGCCTGATGAACCTTAGGTAGAGGACCTGGGTTGATGGGAAGGACTGTGGTTCCTTTCCCAGATGTAGTGGATGACTGCTATATGAGCTTGTGCATGTTTGAAGCTTGTTTGGTCTGTGATCTGTGCGTATGTATGCCTTGATAGGGCCTGACACCGTGGGTGTCCGAGGAACAGACCATCAGATGAGGCTGAAGCTGTGGAGCACGGCTAACCAGGTAAGCTCATCGTTCTGGGGATTAGCCCTTTTCCCTTGTTTGCGATCCAAGTAGGAATAATGCATGCCATGGTTGATATGTATGTGTGGGCATGCGGATGAGAAATGGCCAAGGTGGCCTCTGATGTTGAATATATATATATATATATGCATGTATTCTGAGCCTGAGAGGCTGATGAACGGTACTTTGAGTGAATCTCAGACCGTTCTGGATATTTGAAATATGTGATGGCCTAGTGTGTGCTGGGCTGTAATGATGAACCCTAGGATAGACACTGAGACAGTGTAAGGGTTATGAGACACCTGATATGGCAGGTGTGAGGCCGGGGGCCTTTGAGGAAATGCAGATCATGAGATGTCTGTGATGGAACCTAGAGGATACTGGATGAGTATCAGGC
Organism: Glycine tomentella; assembly: GCA_007407185.1. Lineage (NCBI taxonomy): Eukaryota > Viridiplantae > Streptophyta > Magnoliopsida > Fabales > Fabaceae > Glycine > Glycine tomentella. The sequence goes on along the minus strand of PYAF01001221.1, from coordinate 139,898 downwards.
TAGTTGAGGTTCCCTAGCCAGAGGAAGAGTTTGAGGACTCCCTGGAATAGCTGAGATTCCTTGGGAGGTGCCACTGCTCTCCACCTAAGTCCTAAGGACAGATGGAACTGTGAGGATGTTCCTCCTTAGGCAAAGTTTATGAAGTCCTGGACGGCTATTCCCAGGCAGTGTTTATGAAGTCCTGGACGGCTATTCCCAGGCAGTGTTTATGAAGTCCTGGACGGCTATTCCCAGGCAAGTGTTTCTCAAAGTCCTGGAGGGCTATTCCCAGGCAGATGATAGGAGATGGCTATTCCTCCTATTCAGTTACACTAATGTGGGAGATGGCAATTCCTCCCTGGAGATGGCAATTCCTCCTACTCTGATATATTGATATAGGAGACGGCTATTCCTCCTATTACTGGACATTGATATAGGAGACGGCTATTCCTCCTATTATTGGACACTGATATAGGAGATGGCTATTCCTCCTATTCAGTTACACTAATGTGGGAGATGGCAATTCCTCCCTGGAGATGGCAATTCCTCCTACTCTGATATATTGATATAGGAGACGGCTATTCCTCCTATTACTGGACATTGATATAGGAGACGGCTATTCCTCCTATTATTGGACACTGATATAGGAGATGGCTATTCCTTCTATTCTGCAATGTTTAACCACGGGTGTATGATATGTTATGCTAGGTACCTCTGTGAGACAGGCTATGAGAGCCAATATGAAATACTGGTGCCATGGTTATGGCTTTGATCTCTGTGAGACGGCTGAGAGAGCCAGGATGAGGTGGAATACCTCTGATGCCAAGAGCATCCAGTTATGGATGGCTGTGAGAGCCATGATGAGGTTGAATACCTCTGATGCTGAGAGCATCCAGTTATGGACCCAGATGGCTGGGATGTGTGAAAGCTAGGATTAGGTCCTAGACTTTGTATGTGTGAGCTAGGATGATTTCCTCAGCTCTGTTTATATGCTTTGTGTGTGCTTGGTGGTGAACCAGGGTTAGGGAGGATTTCCAGAACCCTGAGTTTACTGAGACGTTTGTCTCACCCTGTGTGGGGTTTGTGGTTTTCAGATGCTTCTTGAGGAGAGGAGCGACCTTAGGGCAGGAGGCCCTAGCGGACCAGATAGGCTGGATGGGACGCTGCAGTAGAAGACCAGAGCAGAGCTTCAAGAGTCGAAGCTGGTCTTCGCATCTCAGTGTAGTTGTAGGGTGTGGGTACACCCATAGTACTGTACATATTTGTTGTATGACCCAGCGTTGGTCTTGTTTTGAGCATGTATATGTACAGATGGTTATGTTGTATAAAGTATGTTTCCTCCTGAATATGCCTGTTTTGTTTTGTGTATCTGCCTATATAGTTGTTTATGGGTTATCTGGATCAGCAGGGGCATGTTTTATGTCTTTTGTTATGTGGTTTTATATTCCATGCATAATGTAATCAAGATAAACGATTCTATCGCTTCCGCACCACGCGTAGTTAACGCTGATAGCGTGTTATGGATATCATTGATGTTAACATACCGGAGACGTCCGGGGAGTTACACCGATCTCCGTATGCAGCATTCTAGGAGTCCCTGGAAAGACAACGAAAAGATCTACAAGTTTGATAGAAATAGCCCAAGGCCAATTCTGTCATTTTGAGGGTCATTTTGAGCTTTGAAGTTAGCACCTCTGCACTTGTAATTTTGGGCTGCGAATTTGATTTTCATAGTTGTAAATAGCAAATAATTAGATTGTTGGGTTTGTTTATGGCCCATTCTATTTTCAGAACTTAGTCACTAATATATTAGTGACTTTAATGAAAACTTGGTGAACACACTTTTACATTCAATAAAAACAGTTTTTACTTTTCTTTCTTTTAGTTTTTAGGATCAAACTCTTGTTCTTCATTTTCTCTCATTTGTTCTTCATTGTTCTTCATCTTCTTCATTTTCATCTTGCTATCCTTTTATTTTACTGCACTTATTTCACGGGGCTTTCCTTGGTGATCATCATGGAAGGCTAAATCATTAATCAATCCAAGGATCTAACTCAAGCAAGAGAAGAATTGGAGTTCCGGTTCGGTATTTCGAATTCTACTTGAATATTCACCTTCTTCTTCAATTTCTATTATCTTTTCATGATTATGAATGCATTTAGGTTTGAAAGTGAATTAGGATTATGGATTCATGTCTTAATTTCAAATGATAATCACAAGATTAATTGAATGATATTTCAGTTAGGGCTGTGGTTTCAATTAATTTAGGAGTAGAGTCGATCGAACTGCTTCTATTGAGATTGAATGAATGTTCATGTTAGAATCAACTTATGGGAATGATGATGATTCGAATAGCTTGGGTTGGTGAATTGGATTGATGCTTTTAAATCTGTTTTACTTTACTCTTTGATAATCTTGTTAATTTTTGCATTGTTCTTTAATTTTAGTTTATGTTCTTGCATGTTTTACTTTACGCATACCAACTATTTGACAAAATCCCCCATTATTATTACCAATGATTTGAAGCGAGAACCATATTGATCGTGTCTCTGAGTCGACTTAGGTTAGCTCTGTGCTACAGAATTAGCTTAGTAAAATTGTTTTTGACGCGTCTCAACAAAGCAAATATCACCCTTCCTCCAGAGGTAGACAATAGATTGTTGATTGATGCCATTATAGCCCAAATGCAAAGAATGTTGACAAAACATACCAAGGAGCTGTATGGGAGAATTGAACAACTAAAAAATCAAGTAAATGGCGATGATGGTGGAGGTAGAAGGAGGAGATGGAGAAATAATGAGGGTCATGCTAGAGAGGACATAATTGAAGGAATAAAGTTGAACATACCCCCTTTTCAAGGAAAGAGTGATCCAGAAGCATATTTGGAGTGGGAAATGAAAATTGAGCAACTATTTGCATGCCACAATTACAATGAGGATACAAAGATGAAGGTAAAACTATGGAATTCATTAACTATGCGCTCATCTGGTGGAACCAGTAACAAAGGGAGAGGGAGAGATATGAAGAACCCTTGGTGGATAGTTGGGAAGAAATGAAGAGGTTGATGAGAAGAAGATTTGTTCCTTCTTATTATCAAAGAGACCTTCATAACAAGCTCCAAAGACTCTCACAAGGTTGTAGAAGTATTGATGAGTATTACAAGGAAATGGAGGTTTCCATGATTAGAGCTAATGTTATGGAGTATCGAGAGGCTACTATGGCTTGTTTCCTGCATGGGCTAAATAGTTGTATAAAGGATGTTATGTAGTTTCAAAATTATGTGGAGTTGGAGGACTTAGTACATCAAGATTCTAAGGTGGAACAACAATTGAAGAGAAAGAGTGCCATGAGGAGGAGTTCATCTAATTTTCACTTTTCTGGTTAGAAGGACAAAAATAAGAAGGAGGAAGGGTCATCAACAAGAAATCCCAATGTTACAGCTCAAAGAACTCAAAATAAGTTTAATGAGGCACTTAAGAAAGCAAGGAGTAGTGAGATTAAGCTTCAAGTATTTGGGAAGAGGTCACATAGCCTCTCAATGTCCTACTAAGAAGATAGTGTTACTTAAGGAGGATGGAGAAGAATTAGTGAATCTTCTTCAGAATCTTCCCCATCTAGCGATGAAGAGGAGCATGAAAAGGAAAAAGAGTCACAAGGAGATTTGTTCATGATTAGAAGGATGTTGGGTAGTCAAGTAGTTGAATTGGATGACTTTCAAAGAGAAAATATTTTTCATGTGAGGTGTCTCATCCAAGGGAAGTTATGCTCTTTGATCATTGATGGTGGGAGTTGCACTAATGTGGCTAGTGCAAGGTTGGTTTCAAAAATTTGGAGACTAAGCCACACCCACGATCGTACAAACTTCAATGGCATAGTGAAGATGGTGAGATGAATGCGAATAGGCAAGTTGAAATGGGCTTTTCCATAGGGAAATATGAAGATTCTATTGTGTGATGTGGTGCCTATGGAAGCTTGTCATTTGCTTCTTGGGAGGCCTTGGTAGTATGATAGGAGAGTCATGCATGACGATTTCACTAATAAGTTCACTTTTGTGCATAAAGATCACAAAACTACTCTTGCACCATTGGCTCCAAGAGAAGTTAGTGAGGATCAATTAAAAATGAGAAAGAAAAGAAAAGCAAAGAGAAAAGAAAAAGAAAGAGAACAGAGAAAAGAAAACAGAGTGAAAAGAAAAAGGAAAAAGAGGGTGGAAAAGAGAAAGATAGAAACAAATCAAATATGTTTGTAAAAGAAAAGGAAGTGAAAAGGTCTATGCAACTGAGAAAGTCAATACTCTTACTTTTGAGTAAAGAGTGTAATTCAAAAGGTGCATGTCCTATTAACTCTCTTCCAAAAGATGTTTCTTCTTTGTTGTAACACTCTGACATTTCAATAGCTGCAAATGTATGTTGTATGAGTTATTCTTGTGCAATTATTGATTTGAGTGTTAGGTTGTGAGATTTGATTGATTTATATTTAAAGTATTTGTGTGAAATATTAATTAGAGACATTACAAAAATAGTTGAAGAGAAATGACCATATCACCCTTCCCTTGAAGCAGAAATTACAGAAATGCCCTTAAGGTGAAAATTACACAAATACCCTTGGATATTTTGGGAATTACAATCATACCCCTAAGGTGATGGCAAATTACCATAGTACCCTTGAGGCTAGAATTACCAAGACACCCTTAGATATTTTGCAAAAACTTGATGAAATTACAGAATACCCTTGATTGACAAATTACCAAAATACTTTGTGACAGAAAACCTCAAAATAGAATTTCTATGAAATTTATAAGGTAATAACTTTGAAACTTTATTCAAGAGAATTTAAGCAATAGAAAAATATAGAAAAATGATAAATAAAATCTGTGGAATTTTCGCTTAATTGTAGGATGTACAACCTTATCTAATAAAATGGTTTAGTAAGTTTGATGGTCAAAAGTAGAATGGACCAATCAGAATAAAGATAAGAGCAGTCTTGTATGTAAGGTCTGTGTAGTACTCTGTATCGACTGTTTGTGAGTTATTTGTATTGTAACTGAAGTCAGCTTCTGGAAATTTCTAGAGTTCTATTATTCAATATTATCCTTAGGTAAAAGAGTTCGAATCAAACTTTACTTCTTACTAGAAAATGCCTTATGTAAAGTTAAGTGGAAACTAGATTCTTCTTCTTCATCAAAAGATGATATATGTATGCAAAAGAAACCACACAATATTCTCTTCTTTAAAGGAAATAAAACATGATATAGAGGGAGGAAAGGAAGATAAAAATCTTCGCCTTAGCTAAAGAGAGTTCACGTGAAGAAGAGAAGAAAAGGGCTAAGAAGTCATCATGCTTTAAAAAAATATTTCTACAAGATAACATGAAAGGAAGAAAATCTTCTCTTCCTTCCCTTGTTGGCCACGTGAAAAGGGAGAAGAAAGGAGAGGCTTCATGACATAGGACAAGTGGAGGGACACTTGTAAAGAAGGCATCCTGACTTAGGAGATTTTTGTATAAAGTAAAAGATATTTAAAAGAGTAATTATGAATTTAGTTAGGATGTAATGGAATGAGAAGAAACTAAGTTATGATGGAACTAGATGGGAGTAACTAGCTAGGAAGGGCAATTATGTCCTTAAATATTTTATTATTTTCCAAACTATATATATAAAGGAGAGGAGAACCCTTAAGTGGAAGTCATTTTCAAGACTCCATTTCTACAACAACTCACGTAAAGCTCTTCTTTCCATCTCTTTCATTTCACTTTCATCCTTTCCTTTTCAAAGCATAAATCAAGTAAGAAGAAGACCCCACTTCCTTTGAAGAATCACGTGTAGAAGCTAGCAGCTTTAGGAAGAGATAGACAAGCTTAGTAAGAGATTATAAGGTATGTATAGGGAAGTTTTATGATAAAGATAGTTTAAGTGTTACTTGTGTTTGAATAAATGTTTGAAGTTCTATGAAGAAGAACTTGTATTTGAGTAATTGTGGGATTTAAGTTATAATTATATGATTAAGTGCCTAAATGAAGTCTTATGTTTGTTGAATGTTTCTATGAATCTCTGTACATGAATGATATGTTGAGTTTCTGTACATGAGTAACAAGTTGAATTATGTACTTGATTTATGTTAAATTTCTGAGTAAAGTATGTGAGACAATGATTGAAGACTGATGTTGAAAATAAATGAGTTGATAAAATAAATGAGTTATGTGTGGAAAATAAGGAACAGTCACACTTAACTAAGAGGGGGGGTGAATTGGTTAACCTTGGTAATTTATAAATTTCCTTGATGAAAACACAGTTTTCCAAAACAAAATCAGAGTTTAATTGCCCTTAGGATCTTTATCACAAAACCAATTGAAAAACTTTATCCAAGATCAATCCAAAGCTTGTTATGCCACAAGAATAGACTTACAAAACGGAGTTCACACCAAGAATGATCAAAAACACAGAATATAAATCAAGACAACAGATTTATACTGGTTCACCGCAAAACCTATGAGGCTACATCCAGTTTCTTCTACTCAACACTAGAGTAGAGTTCCACTATTGCAAATATTCTTCTTACAAGCAATTACAAGCTTCTCTCCTTCAACCCTAGAAGAAGTTCAGAGATCTAAAATCCTATTAGATCCTTAGAAGCAACACCCACACTGAGAACACTACTCAGCTGTCCTTGGAGAAACCCTATCTCCTCTTGCAAGAAATCCCAATTTACAATAGACCAAAACTTACAAGAATTCAAATAACAGTTTACATCAACAAAGACAAGGAAAAATATCACTTGATAATCCAAGAATGAATGCAAAGTGAATGAAACTCAGGTTGATTAACTAATTACACAGCCATATGCAGTTCTTTCCTTATGCTTTGAATGAATGATGATACTTCACCTTCTTGAATCAAATACCCATAAGAATTTGGTGAAGTCTATGTGTTTTGAACTAAGAAAAACTCACTAATGAAAGCTCAGAATGTGTTTGAATGCCTTAGAATTCGTAATACTTAGTAATTGAAAAAGCTATGAACCTCAGCCTGAGAGGTTCCTTTTATAACAGATTTTTAACTGATAATAATCGATTAAACACGCTCCTGTAATCGATTATTTACCATTTGTAATCGATTAATTCAAGATGTAATCGATTAAAATGTTCCTGATGCTTTCTGGATTTTGGCTATGAACTATTTAATCGATTATCCCGATACGTAATCGAT
>PYAF01001221.1:118083-130440 GCA_007407185.1 Glycine tomentella | reverse complement strand
AAAAGAAAACTCCTAAGATTATATTCATCATTCTCATACAATTTTCTAATAATTAAGATGGCTTAAATTGAATTTTATTTCAAAGTATGTATTAAATTTTAAAAATCTTACTAGATAGTGAATTAGAATTTTCTAATAGTCCTAAAGTATTTCCTTAAACCCATATAAGTATATATAAAAAAAATATTAGGGTGTTACACAAAGCACCGTTCATCTAGCCTTTCAGCCTCACAACAATAATAATCAACAACAACAGGCCCCATTGGCCTTTCCTTTCACAGCATGCAATAAACATATATATGTAATCAAGCATGGCATGCATCCATCACCCACTTGGGTGGCAAACAAGAGAAAGGAAACAATCCCCAGAACGATGAGCTTACTTGACAGTTGTGCCGATAACTCCAGCCTCTTGAACAATGGTCTGCTCCTCTGACACCTCGTATCAAGCCCTATCAAGGCAACCAATCGCATATCACAGATCATTCAAGCACATAAACAACCATAAGCTCATCAGACAGTCCTCAACTTCCTCAGAGAAAGGAACCTCAGTCCCTTCTATCAACTCAGGTTATCTACCTAAGGTTCCTCAGGCTCATCCTCTACAAGCCTTTCTGTAGACCCTCAGTGGTCTATCTCAGATCAAACATGGCCTCAGAGTCCCTCTAGACTCAACCCAAGCCATTCACAATGAGCATTACAGCTCACACCACCCAATAACTCAGGGTTTCCATAGGGCTTGAACGGTCTAATCACTAGACACCGTTCCCATGGCCTCACAGGCACCACAAGCCCATCATTTTGGCTCTTGCATGTCTTAAATCAAGTGACTCAGTCCAAGTCACACATGCATAACCTAGAGCCAAAACCAACAGTCACCAAATCACAAATTGAAAGCTAATCCTTCCTCCTCTCATCATATTAAACACATCTCTCAACTGGACCCAGAGCTAATTCTAGCTCTATCACAGATGGGTCACTATTCACCCAAAACCCCAAATCTTAAAAATAACCAGGAAATCTCGATTTTCTTACCTCAGTGGAGGCACAGAAGACCTCTGGGACACTCCTCCAAGCTTGGGTGTCCGTGGATAGCGACCGTTCCTCGCCAAACTGAAGTTCTCTCCACTTCTCTTGAGAATGGAGATTTCTCAGAGCAAGAGGGTTTTGGTGAAATGGAGGAAGGATTCAAGCTCTCTCAAGGTTACCAGGAGGTTTGGTGGGTTTATAAAGTGATTTGGGTCACTAATCAAGGTCAAGGAAGCTTGGGGATGCTCATTAATGTCAGAAAGGCGCTGGGGAAGAAGGAGAAAGGTTTTCTCCTCTGAAAAACGCGACCCCCCTTTTTATACTTGGTCTGCAGAGGTCTGGCAAGATCCGCGCCACCTCCGATGCTACCCGTGCCAGCTGCACCGACATTGTGGCGCCACACCCACGCTACCAGCGTGAACCTGCCGAACCTATGGCGCGATCCGCGCTGCACCCCGCGCCGTCCGTGCCACCATCAACCCAGTTGGTGCCCCCAGCGCCAACCCTGACTCTCCAGGCATGAACTTCTAGAGACCATGGTGCTATTAGCACCAACCTGGCGCCCCTGGTGCCAGATTCCAGAGAGTCTGGCGCTGTCCGCGCCAACTCTGGCGCCATCAGCACCACACCCTGTACAGGGTTTTCTGCTGAAGGATCCCGGCGCTATCAGCGCGGGATCTGGCGCCACCCGGGCCGCAGTGAGGGTTCTTACAGTAATCGATTAATCCCGAGGGACCATATTTTCTGAATTGAACTACGTAAACGATTAAACCGTTATGTAATCGATTACTTCAATAGGTCATGTTCTTTTCAAAGAAGACTTGTAATCGATTACCAAATTTTGTAATCGATTAAGACCAAGGATCTATTTTTCAAATTTAGCCTATGTAATCGATTAATTCGATATGTAATCGATTACATTGTTTTTAATTTGTTTTTCAAAGGCACGAAGAACAAAATAATCGATTCCAATATGTATGTAATTGATTACTTCAGTAAAACTTGGTTTTTCTAAAAGCTTAACCTTTCAAGTGCTACCTTTGATCAATTCTTTTAATGTAATGACCCTAGATGAATGAATAATGCATGACATGAAATGCACACTTGGATTATCAGATCATATACTCCCTTTTACATTTAATCAAATTAATCTTCAATGCTTCCATGGTTCTTTTAGCCTTTGGACATGTTGAAAGCTCAAAACTTCTTGAGGCTCAAACCTTGTTCATGATTCTTGACTTCACTAAAATCAACATTATGCATAAGTGAAACAGTTTCATGTGTCTCATAAAAGTTGCCTCAGAATGGAGGTGTGCCTCAGAGAGGAGGTGTGTCAGATAGCTACAGGAACTGAGTCAGTGCGTTCAGACAAGAGGAGTCTGAGCTGGGGGGTGACTCTTGTGGTAGGGAATCACGCCATCCATGATGATCACATGAAGTATGGGTGAGAACCTGTGCAACATTGGGGGACCCTGACTGGTCAGATCAGTTCTGTGCCACTGGGATGGGGCTATCTTGACAGTTGGTACCACATGATAAGAGTCTAAGAGAATCATGCATCATATAAAAATTAGAACTGCAATTTTGAGGATGTTGTTATGAATATCTGCATCTTGAATATAATATGTTGCTTAAATTATGTTAATCATAAACTTACCCTGTATTTTGTGTCTATGGTTGACACCTGCTATTACCTCAATTTTATTTGGGCGAGCAGATGAATAGTAAAAAAAGATTGGCGAGCTGACCACTGGAAAAAGGATTTTGTTGAAGATGTTATGTTATGACAAAATGTTTTAGTTATTTGTACTATGTAATAGAATTGATATCAGTCTGTATTTTATTTTATATCAGTTATTAGTAACGTTGGTTTGATATTTTTAAGCAAGTTGAAAAAAAAATTCATTAAAAATCAATAAATAATAAGATGGTAAGTCAAGGTGTTACATTTGTTGTAGGATTTAGAAGATGCCTTTCCCAAAGAAGTTCCCCAAGGTCTATCTCCTCTTAGGGGCATTGAGCATCAAATTGATCTCATTCCAAGAGCTTCATCGCCTAATAGGCCGCCTATTGGAGCAATCTCCAAGAAACCAAGGAGATTCAAAAGTAAGTTGAAGACTTGAAGCAAAAGGGGTGGGTTAAAGAAAGCTTGAGTCCATGTGCAGTTCCAATCATTATAGTCCCTAAGAAAGATGGAACTTGGAGGATGTGCATAGATTGTAGAGCCATCAATAACATAACGGTAAAGTATAACCATCCCATTCCTAGGTTAGATGACTTGTTGGATGAATTGTATGGTGTTTGTGTCTTCTCTAAAATTGATTTGAAAAGTGGATATCATCAAATTAGAATTAGAGAAGGAGATGAGTGGAAAACAACCTTTAAAACTAAATATGGGTTGTATGAATGGTTGGTTATGCTCTTCGGGTTAACCAATGCTTCTAGTACCTTCATGAGATTAATGAATCATGTGTTGAGAAAACTTATAGGAAAGTTTGTTGCGGTCTATTTTGATGATATTGTTATTTAGAGAAAATCTTATGATGACTATGTTGTGCATTTAAGGTGTGTTTTGGCAGGCCTTAGGTGTGAGAAATTGTATGCTAATAAGGAAAAATGTGTGTTCTGCATGGACCATGTCATTTTTCTTGGATTTGTTGTTAGCTCACAAGGAGTGCATGATGATCCAGAGAAGCTGAAAGTCATTCAAGATTGGGCAACCCCTAAAAATATAAGTGAGTGTTTCTATAGGAGGTTTGTTACAGATTTTAGCACTTTGGTTGCACCTCTAAATGAAATTGTTAAAGAAAATGTTGTTTTCGAATGGGGTGATCAACAAGATAAGGCTTTTACTATTTTGAAAGAAAAGTTAACTAATGCTTCTAGGGGTGTTCACGGGTACGGGTCACCCGTGAACCCGAACTGATCCAAACCAATTTGAACAGTTTGGGTTGGGTCATTTATGTATTTGGGTCAAAACTGAACTGAACCAATCAAAACCGTTCATGTACAGGTTGGGTCACGGTTAAGATTTATTGATCCGTCGATCCGTAATAAAAATATAAATTTTATTATTTATTTATATATATTAAAATTTAAAAACTAAAAAAATAATTTGACAATCAAAGAATATGTGGTACTACATTATTTTCTTTAGTACTTTTCATAAAATATTAATAATGGAATAAGTTGGGTTGTTAAGCTTCCTTTCCTATTCTTCTGTTATTTTATTCTAGGGTTACAAAGCTTCGCTTTCTTACTTGTTGGCAACCACATGGTTTTGATAGAGCAACACCGCATCACAACGCCACCACACATTCTCATCGCCCCAAGTTTGCAGATCCGTTGTCTACAAATAGAGGTATATACTTTGTTTTGCAATAGATTTTCAGTATTTTTTTCAGATGAAATATTAATCAATATGGTTTTTAATTTACCGTCATTTTGTTTCACTATTAAGTACTAATTTTTCACCGTCTAACTCAAAGGATTGGGAAGCTATAGTGTATCACCTAACGCAGTCGCAAGTTGCACCGCTTTCCTTCACCGACATTACTTTTACTTAGAAATTAAGTGCCATTGTCATTTAGATTCTTAAATATGAAGTTTTTAGCAATTAAACATACTAGTGTTGGAATTGCAAGTGTTGGGATTACTAGTGTTGGAACTTCTTAATGTATTACTTTCAGGTATATTGTTATTTGTTTTACCTTTTTTTCATATTTTTTTACCATGTTTATAATATTAATGAATCATATTATGTTCATTTGTTTCAGCAAATCTAGTTGCAACAAATCTAGTTATAGCAAAGCTTATTGCAATAAATTAGTTTGTAAGAAATAGTTGTGATTCAGACTATTATAGTAAATCTTATTGAAGAATCTTTTGTTTTAATTTATATTATTAGTCTATTTTAGAATATTATGTTGATGGTATTAAATGAATCAATTTTACTACTTTCATACATTTGATAATATTTTGTTAATTGTATTGGATATTTGGAAGAATCATGATATAAAATAGTAGTTCTGAGAAAAAAAATTAATTTAAATGGGTAATCATTGGCCTGAACCAAACCAAACCACTCATGAATGGGTTGGGTTGGGTTGGGTTTGAAAAAAAAAATTGTGAAAACTGAACTGAAATGAACTGATCAAATTTGATTGGTTAGGTCCTAAATTTGACCAAAATCGGTCTGAACCAGCCCGTGAACACCCCTAAATGCTTATGTTCGTGCTTTGCCTAATTTTACTAAATCCTTTGAGCTTGAATGTGATGCATCTGGGGTAGGCATATGGGTTGTGTTGATGCAAGAGAGGCATCACATTGCATATTTTAGTGAGAAACTAAACTGGGCTGCTCTTAGCTATTCTACATATGCCTAATTAGAGCTTTGCAAGCTTGACAACATTATCTCTTGCCCAAGGAATTTGTTATTCATAGTGATCATGAGTCTTTGAAATACTTGAAAGGACAAGGAAAGCTAAACAAGAGGCATGCCAAGTGGGTGGAATTTCTTGAACAATTCACCTATGTGATTAGGCATAAGAAAGGAAAGAGTAATCTAGTCGCTGATGCACTCTCCCGCAAGTATGCATTATTGTCTACCCTTGAAACTAAGTTTCTTAGTTTTGAGTGCATTAAGGAATTGTATGAGCATGATGCTGACTTTTCTGATAAATATCAAACATGTTCTCATACTGCATTTGATGGGTATTTTAAGCATGATGGGTATTTGTTAAGGGACAATAGACTTTGTGCTCCCAATAATTCAATTAGGGACTTGGATTTAGTTGATTTAAGGGAAAATGCTTTTCAAGAAGGAGGGAATGATAAGGACATCAAAGACAAGACCCAAGCCCAGAAGGAAGTTCAAGACCCAATACAAGGCATAGGAGGACGCATGACAAGAGCAAGAGCTAAAAAGACCCAAGAAGCTTTGCATCATATAGTGTCTAATTTGAGGGCAATCCAATAGCATGAAGGGAACTAACATCTAAAGGCCTGCATGTGTGGGTCTAGTCACATGTATTGTTTGCTTGGAGTGAGAATAGAAGGCAATGATTGACTTAGGCATTTAATAAAATAATAATAATAATAGTAAAGTGCTTGTGGTTGGTTTTGAAACCTAGACCTCAAGCTTATTTATGCCTCACTAAACCACTAAGGAATTTTAATTATGCTTACAATATTGAAATTTTATTTTTCTTTTCTTTTCTACCAAGTGCATGAGAGCTAATTTGTATAAATCATTTTTTGAAGTGAATAGACAAGGGACTTATGTTGGGTTTTATCATTGAAGTGTGGGAATTGTCTCTGCTAGGCTTCTCCCTGGAACCATTTGATCTAATCAATAAATGCTCAATTCTTGTGGTGATCTTCAAGGCTTATTAAACATCATTGTTTGTGGCACCTATCTTGTTCTTCCTTTCACATTTTCTGCTTCCTTGTTTAATTTCTGCATTGCTAATGTTGTAATTTTGTTCAAATTTCTTATTTGCATAATTCTCATTTTACTTATCCATTTTCGATGTTTCTTATGCCTAAATTGAGTTTCAGAACGTCCTCTTTCACCTCGTTTTGGAATCGTTCCAGTCTGAGTTCTATAGGCTGAGAAACGTATAAAAGTTAATGATACATTTCTGGCTGAATCGGTGTGCGAATTCCAACCTATAATTGGTCCGAATTGAAGCAAGGTAGAGGGGGATTTACATCAAACTGGATGGTAAAATATAGATTGGAATATTTTTTTCTGACAAGGTTACAATACTTAAGTTATTTCTATCTTTCAAGCATATCTGTCAAACAATAAAACAATGTACAATAGAATCACGATTCCATTGTATAATAACAAAATCGTGATTCCATTTTACTATGGGGACAAAGGAAAAAATTGTACAATGGAATTATGATTCCCTTTACATAGCGTACAACGAAATCTTACTTTTTTTGTACATTCTTTGTTAACCCCCACATGCACAACGAAATCGTGATTTCGTTGTGCATTTTTCACAAACCCAGTTACACAATAAAATTACGTTTCCGCTGCATTAGGGGGTTGTGAAAAAAATTTACAACGAAATTGCTATTCTGTTGCACAATGTTTTTCGCACTCTCACTAGTGCAACAAAAGTGTATTTCCATTGTGTTGTGGGGGAAGGGTGTTTCTGGAAATTTTGAAAGTTGGTCAAGGCTAATAGCAACTGTGTTGGGCCCAATAACAACACCCTATTTGCTTCTTCCAAAAGCTATTATCAATGGCCTTTTCCTATTGAGTATTGGTATTCTTATCACCCATTTTCTTACAACTTACTTCCACCCCATTTTTTCTCTTTTTCTCTCTATTTTTTCCATCACATTATATATTATATCTATTACTTTTCCCTTCTATTTTTCATTTGTGGACAAAAACATTGCTCATCATTCTGTTGAGAATTGAGAGCACAGGTCAAAACATATTTATGAATTAATATTAATAATATCCTACTAGGAACTCAAAATAATTGTCTTCATCAACATGTGCTCTTCATGACTGTACTAAAATTGCTTGCTTCATTCTTGCAGAAGCAAAGCCACTAAGTTTATCTAACTACTAGAGAGACAATCAATGAATTAATTAGAGAAATAAAAAACCTAAGATACTTGTTCTTATTTTTATCTATGAAGTTCATGTTAGACTTATTCAGTTTTCAAACGCATCCTATTCAAACATTTTTGAGATTTTATAAATGAAGATGCCCCAAAAGTTAATATTTAAAAGACACTTGTTATATATTTTTGACACTTTTTCTTTAATAAATCTACATATTATTAACATGTGTGTTTTTTTACCATACCATAACTATAAAATATTTACCAGTGTGGTCAGTAATAAATTTGTCTTAAAATGTTACACTGACAAACTATGTTATGCTTAATTCATGAAGAATACAATTTTTTCTAAAAATTGCTATTATTGGCTAATATTGATTGGAAATCGTGAAATCACATATAAGGATTATAGGAGAAAATATTGGAAGATAATATCAGTTTTTTGTTTGTAGCTAAGGTTGTTATGGGCTGTTATCTTCTGTTGGTTATTTATAGCTTTATTTTGAATTTATAGCTAAGTTGAGGTTGTTATCTCCTGTTGGTTATTTGAGCTTTATTTCAAATTTATAGATAGGTTGTTTATATTGTATTTTCAAATTGTGTAACCGCTTGCCACCACTTGCCTATTTAATGGCACAACCTTGATCAATGCAAACAAACAAAAAAAAGTTATCGCAAATACAATTTCTAATATGGTATCAGAGCTTGGTTCAATTCTATATCTTCCGCATTTACTCTGATATAGTATTGCTACCACTAATTCAAGTGACGCTTTGAAGGTCTCATAGTAGAGATCTCTTTTCTTTCTTGCACCGTCAGATAATCCTGGCATGGTGTTAATTACTATCACCTTACGTTGTGAGATTAATTACGAGAATTGGGCAAAGCTTATGAAGAATGCATTACGAGCTAAGAACAAACTTGACTTCATTACTAGTGTTATTCAAAAAGCTAACTCGGACATGTTTGAAGAGCTCCATGCATGGGATGTGTGTCATTCTATGCTAAATGGTTGGATTCATAATACTATAGATTCTCAACTACAACCCTTCATCCAGTGTTTTGATAGTGCCAAGGACTTGTGGGATGAAATGAAAGATCGTTTATCTGTAGCTAATATTCCTCGTCAGTATGCATGGGATGTGTGTCATTCTATGCTAAATGGTTGGATTCATAATACTATAGATTCTCAACTACAACCCTTCATCCAGTGTTTTGATAATGCCAAGGACTTGTGGGATGAAATGAAAGATCGTTTCTCTGTAGCTAATATTCCTCGTCAGTATCAGTTAAAGGCGGGTTTGACTACTATTAAACAATGAGGCATGATTGTGAGTGCTTATTACACCAAGCTTCGAGCCATCTGAGATGAGCTAGATGCTAGCAGCAATTATAACATGTGCACTTGTGGTGATTCTTGTACTTATGCCAAAGAGGTAGTAGCTGAACATGATAAGGATCGTGTGTACCAATTTCTAATGGGGCTTGATGATACCACATTTGGGACACTTCGATCTCAGATCCTTAATAGCAATGGTAATGATTTTCCTAGTTTCAATAATCTTCATGCCGTGGTAATCCAGGAAGAAACTCATAAAACAATATAGCAATGAGCAATTGATAGTACCAATGTCGTGGGCTTTGCAATTCACACAAAATCTCACCCTATTGACCGTGGAGATAAGCAACCTTGTTTTCATTGTGGTAAAACAAATCATGGTGTTTCTCGTTGCTGGAAGTTACATGGGTATCCTGAGTGGTATAAAGGAAAGGGACGTGACAAGGGTCGCCCTAAAGGCAAAAGGGAATGGCCAATGTTGTTGTTAACATTGCACCCATTCCTGACTCAACATGCAATATTCAAGCTGGTCTTTCTTCTAATGTGGCTAAACGCTTGGATCGCTTACTAGCTTTGGTACAATCACATTCATCCAATGATAAGATTTCTGGTAATGTAGCTCATTCTTCTTATTGGTTAGTTGATAGTGGAGCTTTTCAACATATGACTGGTACTCTAAGTCTTCTTCATCATGTGACAAATATCAGTCCTTTAGCAGTTGGCTGCCCAATGGTTCTCTTACTCATGCTATTAAAAAATGATTTGTTTTTCTTGCTCCCAATTTTTTTATCCATAATGTATTGTTTGTCCTTAACCTTCAATGCAACTTAATTTTTGTGGCCTGTTTGCTTTTGTTTGATAATCATAAATTGTTGTTGTTCACTAATAAGCAGTGTGTTTTGCAGAACCAATACCTGACAACAGATACTGGAATGGGTGATTTGTGAAGAGGTGTGTATGTGTATCAATCCAGGCCAAAGGAATGCATTTACTATGAGTGTTGATGGCATGAGGGAATTATGGCATTTACGTCTTGGACACGTTTCACATAAAACTTTGTCTATACTTCCTGATGTTTTTAAATTTCGTTCTAGTTCAATAAGTAATGATCCTTGTGATGTATGTTGTCCATCAAAACAAACTTGCTCTCCTTTTTCATCAAGTTTCAATAACAGTAAAGCTTCATTTGATTTACTACATTGTGACCGTATAGTACATGTTCTTCTACTGGCGCACATTATTTTCTAACGTTGGTTGATGATTATAGTAGGACCACTGTTAGGACCCTGGCAAGCGTACCAATTTGTCGTTGTAAGTTACAAAAAATTTATAAGATCGTCTCCACAGGGACTTGAGCTTACTCAGTTAATCCAAATATAACTTAACAGTTCAATAGTTATGTACAAGTAGGTTGAGTGGAATTTCGTTTAGTTGTGAAAGTAACGTAAAATTACTAAACTTTAGTAAATGAAATATATCTATGAAAAAGTGGGATTGGATTTCATCATTCTGATCCTTTTATATCCAATTAATATTATCATGCATAAATCATCATCTATCCTTATTGATGCACACAATATTTCACCCCAAATCGATCCCTCAAATTCGAGAATCCTAAGAATATCTACCGAATATCGATCCCTCGCATATGAAGTAAATACCCCAGCATTAAGAATTATAATTGCATGTTTTATGCAATCAAAACGGTATGCCCTATTCGTAGCAACATAACATAATGAGTAAAATCATTCAGTTCAAACCCTAAGGGCACTTTCCAGTCAAGCTTAGGATTTTAATTCATGAAACTAGTGATTAAGTAGAATCAAGCATTAGGCATAGAATGAAATTACCAACAAGGAATAAAAAAGATTAATGCATAAATAAATATTAAAAGAGATACATAGGGATAAGAAGATTACATCCAATCCTCATAGAAGCTAGCTACTAATAGTGGAGAGAACCTCCTTAAGAGAAGAATTGATGAAGGGCCCCATCACCGCTTCTTTCCTGCAGAGTCTCCAACTAAATCTCACTTCTCTTACTTTCCTAACCTACCTACTACTAGTATTTAAGTTTCTAAGACTAAAGAACAAGTCTAAGCAAGAAAAGAATGAAGAATGTCATGCATCTATTCTCAAATTGGTGGCCTATTTATAGCTTTGTGCCTCCTGCTAGCTTCACTCGCCTAGGCAAGTGTTTTTGCCTGTTTTAACTCGCCTGGGCGAGTTAATGTTATCTTTTTGGAACTTAAACTCGCCTGGGCGACTGAATTGCACTAGGTGGGCTCGCCTGGGTGAGTTAAAGACTTAGTCCTGAAGAAAGCTTTGGGTCTGGATGAGTTTTTGGGCCATTTTGCTTGTAACGCCTCCCAGGTTTAATCTTTTAAGCCCTTCTTGCTTGCTTTGCTTATTCGAAATCCTCGAAACCTACCAAAATACAAAATATGATTGGATTAATCTTCCAAAATATGAAAAACAACATTAATACAAGTAATAGACACAAAACAACTAGGTTTTAGGGCAAGTTTATAAACAAAATTATTAGAATCAAAAGATAAGTGCCATCCATAAAACATGATTTTAACTAAAATATGGCACTTATCAGCCACTTGGACTATCTTGCTTGCTGAAAAAAAAATGAGATCTTTAGACGTATTAAGCTATTTTTGGCTATGATACAAAATCAGTTTGGCAAAATGATCAAGGTTTTTCGTTCGGATAATGGTACAAAATTTAAAAGTAATGCAATGACAAATTTATTTGGTGAGTTAGGCATTTCTCATAAAACTTCTTGTGTTTATACTCCGTAGCAAAATGGTCATGTTGAATGAAAACACAGTCACGTTTTAAACATTGTGAGAGCATTGTGTTTTCAAGCACACTTGCCTATATAGTTTTGGGGTGATTGTGTTTTGACTACTTCTTATTTAATCAACCGTACACCATCCAAATTGCTTAATGGTGTCACTCCTTATGAAAAATTGCATCGTGTTGCTCCTGATTTTTCATTACTACGAGTTTTTTGATGTCTTTGTTATACCACTCTTCAGCCTAAACCGAAGGATAAGTTTGTGGCCCGCTCAACTAGGTGTATATTTGTTGGTTATCCTTCTAATAAAAAAGGATGGAAATTGTTTGACTTGGAATAAGAAAAATATGTTATGTCTCCTTTCATGAATTGGTGTTCCCGTTTGTTGTTTCTACTCCTGCAAATGACAATGCAATTTCTCCCTGTGTTCATTGTGCTAATAGCTATGAGGCAAAAGAACCAAAAGGGTGTTTTTTTAAAAAATATTTACCGATAAGGTGCGCTTTCGAAACTATTTACAAATCTGGTTTGGGAGGGCAATTATTTACAAATCTAGTGCTGTGCAACATGCCTGGATTAGGCATGTTGCA
>PYAF01001221.1:93514-117983 GCA_007407185.1 Glycine tomentella | reverse complement strand
AGGCATGTTGCACAGCACTAGATTTGTAAATAATTGCCCTCCCAAACCAGATTTGTAAATAGTTTCGAAAGCGCACCTTATCGGTAAATATTTTTTAAAAAAACACCCTTTTGGTTCTTTTGCCTAGCTATGAGGCTCTTACTATGGATGATGTCCCTCTTGTTCCGTCGAAAATTTTAACTCCTGACACTGAGGATACACCCGATCCCTACGTGCCTAGTCCAATCATTGATGATAGGGAAGTTCGGCTCCTGCTTCTCCATATTAGTCTGTCCCTGGTCCTTCCTCATCTCTTGAATCAACACCTTCAAAATGCGCAAGACAGACTCCTATTTACTTGAAAGACTATGAATATTGTCTTCCTGGTACACATACACCTTCATGCTCTTCCTCCAATTCAATTTATGTTTCAGGTACTTGTTCTCCTTATTCACTTGCTAATTTTGTGACTAACTCTTGTTTTTCCTCGAAGCACCAATCATTTTTGGCAGTAATAGATGCTTCTTCTGAGCCACGATCTTGGCGTGTTGTTTTGTCTGATTCTCGATGGGTTGATGCAATGCGTAAGGAGATTCATGCTTTGGAAGATAATAACACTTGGCGTTTGGTTGATCTTCCACCCGGCAAGCGAGCATTACCATCTCAATGGGTTTTTTGTATTAAATATCATGCGGATGGTTCCACTAAACGCTACAAAGCTAGGCTGTTTACTGGAGGAAATCGACAAAATGAGGGAGACGATTTTCATGAGACATTTGCTCCAGTTGAAAAAATGGTAAGTGTTCGTACTTTTCTTGTTGTGGCAGTTCGAATCATTGGCATCTTCATCAACTTGATGTCAATAACGCCTTTCTTCATGGTGATCTTGATGAGGAGGTTTACATGAAATTACCTCCTAGATTTAGTGGGGGTTTAACATCCAAGGTGTGTCGTTTACAGAAGTATTTGTATGGCCTCCGTCAATCTCCACGCAACTAGTTTGCCAAGCCTACTTCTTCTCTTCTTCGTTATGGTTTTGTGCAATCCAAAGCTGACTACACCTTATTCACTTTGACTCGCGGCAATATTTTTCTAGCATTACTAGTATATGTTGATGATATTGTGCTTGTTGGTAATGATGATTCTGAGTGTGCTAAGGTTAAATCTATTTGGATTCTTGTTTTAAAATTAAGGATTTGGGTGCTTTGAAGTATTTTTTAGGTATTGAGGTTGCTCAAAATAATTTTGGTCTGGTTCTTTCTCACCATAAATTTGCTTTGGATATTTTAGTTGAAGTTGGTATTGATTCCTATAAACCAGCTCTCTTCCCTATTGAGCAAAATCATTGCTTGACTCTTAGTACGTGTCCTAATTTTGTTGATCCTAGCAGGTATCATAGGCTTATTGGTCGTTTGTTTATCTTACTATCACTCGCGCAAATTTAAGCTATGATGTTCACACTTTGTCTCAATTTATGCAAGCACCAAAACAAGAACATTTTGAGGTTGTGCTTCGGGTTTTGTGCTATGTTAAGGCTAATCTAGGTCAAGGTTTGTTTCTTTATGCTAATTGTGATCTTCAAGCTCATGCTTTTTGTGATTCTGATTGGGCTACTTGTCCTTTAACTAGTCGTTTGATTATTGGTTATTTTATTATGTTGGGTCAGTCTCCAAACTCTTGGAAATCCAAGAAGCAGGTTACAGTTTCTCGTTCATCTGCCGAGGCTGAGTACAAATCAATGACTACTACATCTGTAGAATTATTATGGCTGAAATCTTTCCTTGCTTCTCTAGGTATTGATCATACAGGGCCTATGTAATTAAGTTGTGATAATCAAGCTGCTCTTCAGATTGCAACTAATCCTGTTTTTCATGAACGAACAAAACACATTGAGTTGAATTGTCATTTTATTTGGTAGCACATTCAATCTCATACTATTGCCACTCGTTTTGTTCGTAGTAATTCTCAGCTCGTTGACATGTTTACAAAGGCACTAGGTCATGTGGCTTTTCTTGCTAATCTAGACAAGTTGGGCATTTCAAATATTCATGCTCCAACTTAAGAGGGGGGGTATTGGAGAAAATATTGGAAGGTAATAACAACTTTCTGTTTGCAACTAAGGTTGTCATGAGTTGTTATCTTCTGTTGGTTATTTATAACTTTATTTCGAATTTATAGATACGTTGAGGTTGTTATCTTCTGTTGATTATTTATAACTTTATTTCAAATTCATAGATAGGTTTGTTTATATTGTATCTTCAAATTGTGTAACCGCTTGCCTATTTAATGGCACAGGCTTGATCAATGCAAATAAACAAAAACATTTATCGCAAATACAATTTCTAATAAGGCTTGTTTAATAAAAAAATGGGACATATAATTTCATAATTCCTACAAATGGATCCGAAATTAGAGTAAGTATATTTATAGAGCCAAACTTATCAAAATATACATAAGAGGTAAACATTAGTAGAATAGAGCAAGCTGGGGAGAACTAATAGCATCACAAACAACTACCCTAAGAACAATAGTCTCCCAAGTGTATCCAAACTTGAAAAGAGCATAATGCACACGAGAACTATGTGATGTGATAGCATGAACAAGAATTAGGAATTTATTGCAATTAAGATATCAAAAGATGGCTGAACTAGTTCGGCGAAGCTGATGCTTAGGCTTAGGCTCAGGTGGTGGCACAGATGGCAATGCCCTGTCCATCTCCTGTGACAAGGAAAAACGTTAGTCAATAAAATCCTGTTTGAATGAACTTCTCAATCAAGTAGAAGAAAATAAAAAGGTAAAATGAACTAAAATTTTATCTTAAGTTAAAATCAACTTGTACACAACTTTTATAGAAATTCTCTCATCTAACTTCTCAAAAACTGAGATACATATTAAGTTGATTTTAACTTACAAAAATAGTTTTGATTCATTTTGTTTTTATTTTCATTTCAAATAAGAGCTTACTCGAGAATTTATCCAAACATAGCCTAAGTTGTCGTGGCACAAATATGAAATACTCCAAAAGTTTAAACTATTAGGGAAAGGCAAGTGAACTGTTTTATTATATCTCTTAACTATCTAAAAAATTCCACAAGTAGAATAAAAACAACAGTGGTTAGTACACGGCAAACTCAAAGGACCAGTCCACTACACACCATATTGTTGGTTCGAAGATATTTTTTTATCAGTAAAATCATGTCATAGAGAGCTATGTCCTGTTTCAAATTCTAATATACTAAATATGGTTCTAGATTATAACTGGTTATAGATATTTATTGTGAACTACTTTCAATTTTAAATCAGGTAATTCCTCTTTGACTCTTTGTAGATGTAAGTGTAACCACAATAATCTAGAATGGTTGAGTTTTCACAGAGAGGAAAAAAAATGTTAGCAACTCCATCCTGGATTGAGATTCAAACTATTCCCCTGTGCTTTACATTTTTGGGACCTCCACTCTTCATTGAAGTTGCATTAGAAGAAACTGGACAACTGTTAAGGTTCCTTGAAGTTTTTTGAAGTGATGAAGAATAAAGAGAACCCAATAGCTTGGGATAATTACAAAAACAAACAAAAAGAGAAAAAGGGTTTAGGCCAAAACAGAGACCTAAAAGTTTTGATGGATGGATCATTAACCATCCATAAAATTAAATTGATGAATTGGATCCATTCATTTTTTTTTTTTTTTGTAAGGGATGGATTGGATGGATGGTGGATAAATGGATTCATTTGCCACCCCTAGTTTTAGGTCTCTCACATAGGCTAAAACTATGGGCAATCATATGAAGGTTCTCTCACATTCATTTTATTGTGATGAGCACTATATTAGTTGATTATAAATGGGATAGTGAGATATATGGTTGGGGACATAGTTCTGATAACTAAATGCTGCAAATCATTATAGAACAGTATCACTGAATAACACTATGTTTAATTTTTTTTTGGCATTCTCATATCTTCTTTTTCACTGTGGTGTTGATTTTCATCAAATTAACTTCAAATATATCAGTAAGCAAAACTGCAAATAAAATGGTTAGAGCACTGGACAAATCTTCTAGAAGCCACAACATATCAAAATAAAACTAGATTTGGCTGTCTTAGCCAATTTGCATTATCAACTTTGACATTTGAAGTCATCAATCCACTTTTCTTTTTTTTTTCTTTTTTCTTTTTTCATGTAAGCAAAGGAAGATAGAACTCCCAGTCCCAGGATCTCAAAAAAATTATATATTTGGAGCTAGTATTTATCACCAGAGTTAGAAAGAATGAAAGATATTATGAGGTTTTAAATGTGAAATTACAAGCAATCTAGGGTTAAAATATTTTCAGATGGACTCATTATTCCCAGTTCAAAGTTCTTTTCAGAGTACAGTACTTCAGTAGAGAAGCTCGCTGAACTACCTTATGATCCTTCATTGCACTTTTTGTTTACCAGATATAACCCCAAAAAGCCTAGAGCATTCCACATTTTAAAGATTTTAAAGTCTATGCTACCAGTAAGATATCAAAATCAAATAACTCTCTGTAAATAACACAAGAAACATGAAAATCTTGTAATATCAATGCAATGTTTGATTGGAACTAAGTATTAAGCAAATGTACTCTAATAAATGGTTCAAACTACACTGTTCGTAATTAATAGGCCCTTGAAACAAGCACTTCACAAATGAAGTACACATATAAACACTAAATGTTTTTCTTTCAACCTTTCCACAAAGACTTCACTAGCCACGATTATGAAAGACAGACAGCAAAGTAAAAAATGAAATATTCACATGGCCAATCAATGGAGTTTTCTGCAACCTATAAATTGCCAACTACTAATAGGATGCATTATGGTTGTAAGGGAAGAGGAAATTACGCTTTACCCTGACAAAATCTTCTATTTTATTTTTGGTTAATATTCCACACTTCAATGCAAAACACACATTTATATGAAAACTGTAGATTCTAATGCAATTAAAATTCTAAAAAATCATAATAGCAATAAAGACCAG
Organism: Glycine tomentella; assembly: GCA_007407185.1. Taxonomy (NCBI): domain Eukaryota; kingdom Viridiplantae; phylum Streptophyta; class Magnoliopsida; order Fabales; family Fabaceae; genus Glycine; species Glycine tomentella. The sequence goes on along the minus strand of PYAF01001221.1, from coordinate 113,009 downwards.
CCTATCTTAGAAGTCAAACTAGTTTAAATTTGAAACATTCTTATTATTTGTTGAGCGTAATCCCATCATTATTTTTCAATTTAAATAAAAGAATAATTCATCTGTTACCTTCTTTTTTAACACCAATTATGATTAAGAACTAGAGGCCTTACGGGATGGTTCACTATGTCGATTTGTTCACTAATCACTACAATTTATTCCATCAACTGCAGGATATAATATATACTACATAGTTCATACCTACAAACTCACTTTTCTGTGTCATAAATTACATGCCTAGTCCATGATATCACAACCAATAGTACACTAGAGACAAGCTTTGGCCAGATGAAATCTTTTCTAGCAACAAGCATTTCAGCCATACACTTTCCTGCCAAGATGGCAGGCTGCGAGCCATGAAGAGATGTGACTAACAAATATTTCATCAAACAAGAAAAAAATAAAAATGCAAAAGCAAAGGCATAGAATAGAAACATACATTCAGTCTTCTAAGCCTTTCATTCTCCTCTTCTAATCGTGAAACTTTAATCTCCAGTTCTTGTGTGTATGCCTGTCCATTGACATAGATAAGACCTTGTATCAAATAAAATAAAAAACAAACAGATTTCAAAGAAATAACACCACACACTCACACACAAATGTATATAACCTGTCTTCTTGCCCGTGACCGAGCAGCAGATTCCCTATTTTTAATCATCCTCTTCTGCCTCCTCTCCACAGTTTTCTCCACCACAACACCAGAGGCACCCGTTTTTCGACCCGGAGTTTGTGTATCAGACAATGCGCCCATTAAAGAAGCCGGTGTCTCGGAGTATGCTGCATCCAAAACCAGATTCACTCCAACCTGGAAAGGCTGCTGAATGGCATGGCCAGCCACATAACCCCCCATCACATTCGGCTGCTGCACCGAAGAAGGGAGCTGCTGGTATTGCAACCAATGACCATGTTGTGAGGAAGCCCCATTTGAGTCAACCCCTGACATGGCCCTGCCCTTGGTGGTAGGCAAAGCTTCAGCAACCACTCCAGCCTTTACCAAGAAGTCCTCCAGAGTCATCTCACCCAGTGTAGCTTGCCTTTCCTGAATTTTCTTATCCCTATTAGTGACCTTCTTCAGTTGCATATCTCTCCAAACCTCATGAACAGTTTTCCTGCTAAGATCCCTAGACAAAGTTAGGCTCCCTTGAGGATTCAGAGAGGAGCCGGAAGCAGCAGCCTCACCATGCTGCATGTCAGCATCACCACCACCAACACCAAAGTCCAAGCCAGCGGCCTCACCACCACCAGCTTCAGCACTCCACACACTCTTCAGCAACTCATCAAGATTCATGCTGCCAAGTGGCTTCCCCAAATTCCCAAGCTGGTTATGCACCTCATCAAGGGTCAGATTATATAAGGACCCTTGCCTAACAAAAGGGGTAGTGGTAGTAGTAGTAGTAGTATTTGGCTCTTGCACTGCCCCACCTTGAGATCCCATTTTTGTCAACCTCAACAAGACAAACTTACAATTCTATATCATACATCTCCAAAGCTCCTCAGAAGGCACCTCGAATTCATTTTAGTACCCCCCCTCTAAATATGAAAGCACGTAAAACAAAGATAAAAATGAAAAAGGGACAGAATACACCCTGAAATCAATTATAATTCCTTATTACAAACACAAACCAGTTTCTTTGAGCTTTTGGAAATTTGATAGCAGGCACTCACAAAGACAAAGCAAGTAAATTTGAAGTGGGGTTTGGAAATGGTGGATGAAAATTGGTCCCAAAAGAAAATAAAAAAGATAAGCCAGATCAGATTTCAAGGAATCAATTTTATACAGAATAGATGCTCCATACACCAACATAGGATGGCAGTAGCACTTGAGAGCAAAGCAAGAGATAAAAGCCATCAACTAATCATCATGCATGTCATTTCCATCATTATCACCACTGTGCATTAGAAAAATAAAAACCAAAACTTAATCCTACAGAAACCTCAGCAGAAACAAAACCACTTCTGGTCATGAAAACTGAACATCTGAACATTCCCTGCCTGCTGAGACAACATTGCTCATTACACTATCAAGTAAAAAGGGTGATTGACTTTTCTCCTTTTCCACTTCAAATAAAATAAAAAAAATAAAAAAAATCATTAGCGAATAAAGAAATTTTGGAAACGGTTGAAAGAGTAGTCAGTTTCTAGTTCGGAGTAATGAGCTTTAGAACAAAACCAAAATCTTAGGAGGGGGTCACTCCACTTTCAGTAGTATTTTTATTTCACCTACTTGTACTGTTTTACTTGCAGAAGTACCAAATTTGAACATCCAAACGTCTAAACAAAAATGGGCATTTCAAATTTTTCTTTGGAAGTGGGGACATCAGTGCACACCAAGCAAGGTAGAATAAATATTAAAAAACTATCATTATTATTATCATAATAATGGAAGAGGCACTACCTTTTATCTCTCACTTGTCTCTTTTTCTTTCTTCTTACTTAATAGAAAATATAAAAATTAAAATGATAAAGATGGCTGTGTTAAGGTGATGACTGATGACTCACCTGATAGATGCAAGTTTCTGGCAATTTTTTAACTAGAAAGTAGAAACAACATCAATTAAGGAGGAAGTTGAATTTTTTAATCTTTTTTTTATTTTTTAGATGTTTAATTTCTAATAAATAATATATTTTTTAAATATTTACTATTTTTATACATAAATTAAAATTCATTTTTATTTTAAATGATAATAATTTTAATCGTTATCATAATAACAATGAACACATAATTAGTTTTATACATTTTTATACTAATTTTTATTTTAATCATTGTCATAAAAGCAATAAGTACAACTATTTTTATCTAACATTAACCATCATGGTTATACCATATAAAATTAATTTTACATAATTTTACACTAAATAACTTAAAAATACATAAAAAAATATCAAGGGGAGCAAGGGCCGTTGCTTGCCCCTTCTAGATCTGTCAATGAAAATTTGAATTCTATCATCACATAATATTATTTGGGAACAACTATTTTTTTTATCTAACATTAATTATCATTTGTTGATATCATATAAAATTAGTTTTACACAATTTTACAATAAATAACTTAAAAATACAGAGAAATACCAAGGGGAGCAAGGGTCATTGCTTGCTCCCTTGTAGATATGTCACAATTTGAATTTCATTATCACATAATATATATATATATATATATATATATATATATATTGGGAGAGTTTTTGGTCCCAAAAATTCCAAAAAAGAATTACTCAAATAATACAAATGCAAAATTATTTACCAGAATGATAAAAACATTGTTGGCATTGGGAAATTAGTTTCCCACAATCCCGTTTTCTCACCATTCCACTTCTATTTTTTTCACAACATTGGGAAATCCCACAAACCAATTTCTCAATCATTTCATTTCATTTTTTCATTGTATATTATATTTTTTAGAAATATTTGTTTTTCTTTTTTAAGGTGTTTTTTATTTACTTTTAATTTTCAATTTCATGATTTATTGTTTTTTACAAAATGTTAGTTATAAGAATTAGTTAATTCCTTTAAATTTGATGGAGGTGACTTGTTGCGCTTTTTGGTTCATATTTATCATGTTTTATGGATCAAACAACAATGTAGTTCCATAAATTTTGATGCACACCCAGTAGTGGTATGGCCAAGAAAAGAAAGAATCTGGCAGATTTTATAAAATAGAATGAAAATACAGAATAATAGGAGAAAAATCTCCTCTAAGGGTTTCCCCTTCACAAAGGATTTCTCCTTTCACAAAGAGCTAATGCTCAATCAAAAAAACTGATTACACCCCTCTCTCTCCTATCCTGCTTCCTTTATTTATAGCACAAAAAAAACCTCTAACTAACTCCTTAATATTCTCACTACATTAACACACACTTCCTTAGATTCCCCTCCTTATATCCTAACAATACACCCCTCCTAAAAACAACCTTGTCCTCAAGGTTGAAAACTAAAAACAGGAATTTCACACTAAAATTTTTTTTATTGCATGAAGACAACTTTCACCCCTAGCAGCTTAACTAGAAATCACCCACTATCCCTGCATACAAACTGAAGTCTGGTGGCTTTGGTGGTGGGAGCATGACTGGTTCAGTACCTTCCTTCAGCCCCAGTTCCATGGTTGAGCTGTCAGCCATAAATACAAGGCCCTTGTTTTTAGTGTCACGTTGGGGGAGCTTTTGTTGGTTTATTGAACTTCTGCTAACATAATTCTTTATAGCTTCAATATCACTTGCATCTTCAACTGTTATTGCAATAGGGTGTCCAACTGCCACTTCTTTTGAACCTTCTGGAGCCAATATCTTAGCCAGCTACCCCTCTTCAAGAGTTTCAAATTCAAGTGTAGCTTTGTCTATCTTAATCTCACACAATGTATCTCCAACTTCAATCTTGTCTCCTTCTTGTTTCCTCCATTTAGCAATGTTTCCTTGATTCATTGTTTGTGACAAAGCTGGCATCTCAAGAAGGACATGAGGTGGAAGTTCTTATGCATTAATAATAGTAGAAGTTGATTCTGATTTCCTCTCATCTGTGACATGCTCACGTGTTGGTTTCTTCTCTTCAACCCTGTTATCATCCCCCGCAGAAGTAGGAACATTTTGGATGTCATTTTCATCCTCAACCTCTAATGATTTTCTGTTTGGTGGTTCCCATGATGAAGCTGGGTTGACTGCCTCTACCTCAAAGAAAACAAGATCTTTTTTTTCTTCAAGAATGATTTCTTGACTCTTCAATATCTTGTGTTGTTTTTTCTTTAAACCTGAAATGCTAGTCTTGCAAGAATGTTGTTGCAACTCCTACAACTCGAATGTCTCTCTCACAAACTCCTTCTTCAATGACCCCTCAAGTTCTTGTTTGATTTCTTGAGTCTTCACCATTTGCTGTGATTCATTGCTTGTCCTTTCTTTGAAGACTGCTGTAGAATTCTCCATTTCTTCAATGGTTTCCCAATCATTATGCTCTTCTTGCTTCAAGATACTCCATCTTTCAAAGTTGTGGTCACCATAATGATCTCTGAATCTTTGGATCAAAGCTGTGGAAAAAGATTTCCACTCTAAATTTGGGTTCTTTTGGCTCCATATGTAGAACCAACGCATCGCAGCTCCTTTCATGCTCATGAATGCATATTGCAACTTATGGAATGAATGAATTTCTTGTATCTCAAAGAATTTTTCAGCCTTAGAAATCCACCCAATTGGATTGGTCCCCGTGAATGTTGGCAACTCCATATTCATAGCTCAAATTTGCCCTTCCTCCATCAAGAACACTGGCTCTTCCTCGAAGATCCGACAGGTTGGACCAATTGATACACACCCAACAGTGGTATGGCCAAGAAAAGAAAGAATCTGGTAGATTTTATAGAATAGAATGAAAATACAATAGGAGAAAAATCTCCTCCAAGGGTTTCCCCTTCACAAAGGATTTGTCCTTTTACAAAGAGCTAATGCTCAATCAAAAAAACTGATTACACCCCTCTCTCTCCTATCCTTCTCCCTTTATTTATAGCACAAAAGAACCCTCTAACTAACTAACTAACTAACTCCTTAGTATTCTCACTACATTAACACACACTTCCTTAGATCCCCCTCTTTATATCCTAACAAATTTCATGTTAACTTACTATCTTTTTTAGTTGAATTAAATGTGTGAATTAAATACAAATTTCATTTATAATGAAATAATATTTATTTTATAAAAAGATTAATTTTTTTAAAAAAATGGGAAATGAAAAGAAAATGGAAATTTAGAAAAAAATAAAAAAAAATATAAAATAAAAATGGCACGTTTTAAAACAAATATAGAAAAAAGGTTTAGAACTATAAAAATGAAATGAAAAAAAAAAATAGAAAGTCATGTTGAAAAATCGGTGCATGGGCAACTGATTTCCCAACATTGAAAACAATTTTTTTTATGTACTTTGAGAAACCGATTTGGGAAGGATCGATTTCTCTTTAAGAATAATGATTTGATCATTTTGGAAAATATTTTAGCAAGTGTATTATTTGTGTAATTTTTTTATTTTTGTAGTTGGGGCCAAAAAAGTCTTATTGGAGAATGACGAATAACTCTAAATGTGATTGAGCTTTGCATGGATGATTAGTTTTATAATCGACTTAAAGGGTCAAAACTTTAGAGATACATATCAAGATTTTGTCGGAAAACCAAATGTGCTAATTACGGTAGTTAAAAAGTTATATATTAAATAAAAATTGAATTCGCCTCAAGTTAATAAATCTTATATGAATTTCAATATACAATAAACTTAAATATAATTTTGATCCTCCTATGTTTTAAAATTCGTAATTTTGGTTCTCTATTTTAGAATAGAGATATTTAATCCTTTGTTTTTTAAAACGTCCAATTTTAGTTTTATTATTTTAAAATAGATACATTTAGTCCCTCACTTTTATAAAATCTGTGATTTTAATCCTTTTGTGAAACTGAAAGTTTCAACTATTAAGAGATTAAGTTGATTATGACGTAGATTAAACAAATAATCTTATGTCATGTTATTAAATTTGAATTACATCAAGTTAATTTCTTACTAATCGATACTTTTTTAATTTGATGGAAGAATTAAAATTATAAATTTTACAAAATTGAAAGACTCAACATTTTTACTTTAAAATATGAAGACTAAAATTACGAATTTTAAAAAATTAAAAATCTAAATATCTTTATATTAAAATAAGAGGATCAAAATTATAAATTTAAAAATAAAAAAATAAAATTATTATCAAAGCCTAAATAGAAAACTAATCTCAACAAATGTTTTATTAGCTTATAAAGGATTCTTTTTCGGTCACATTAGTGCGAAAGGTGCCTAAGTGAACTCTGCTTCATCAAACTTCAGAATGTTGACGATAAAATGGTGCTTTTGTTGCACCAATCTTTCTTTTTCTTTAATTTCAAACAGTCAAGATAGCAATTGATATACTACTAGGATTTTTTTATTTGATAAAGATAAAAAGGTATGATTGCATTTTGGAAACATAGGATTTGACCTGTTCAAAAAGGTTTTGTAGAAAATATTATCAATTTTTAATAAAAAATTATATTATATTTTTTTAACAAGTGCCTTTAAAATATTGTTTGAGAAATTGTTAAGGAATCAATAAATATTACATTTTTATTTGACATTACGAAAAGAGAAATACATCTATGTATTTCTACTCTTGATTAGTAAATTTGTAGTTTTGGGTATTAAAAAAAGGTAAAGTTTAATATTGATTAGGATAGTTTTGGTTCACTAGTTTATATATCAATTTTGTGGTATGAACTTTTAGAGTGACTAACAAGAGGTATAAGTTTTGCGTGCATGAGCTCGGATCATGTGGGTTTGTCAATCGTAGGGCATGTAAAATCCCACCGATTTTACCTCCCTTGTGCGTGTGATAATGAACCCTACAAAGTTTTATGATTTTAATTAATAAATTCTTCAGAATTATTTTGTATTTCAAATGCTTACCGGAAAATATTGGTTTTAATGTACCAGGTTTTCATTACGATCAATTACAAAATATTTGGGGATTCCAACTTTTTGTCAACCATTAACACGTTTTAATTATATCTTTGTGTCTAACGGTCACTTTTTCTTTCCTATAAATATCATCTTATAACATTGTTTCCGACACACTAAAAGCCTTTCTTCTTTCTTTTTGAAATACTTTCCCTGTTTTCAGGATTCTGAGTTTAAGTCTTGTCAGTTCAGTAGCTTTAGCACGACTGAGAAGTTTCTATTGTATTATGGAAAACTTGTGTGACATACTACGCATAAATCATTTAAGATAGTGCCAAAATACATCTTAGGAAGATATTGTTTGTCACCTTTAGCACCGTTTCCCACAAGTAATTATGAGGTGAGAAAGAAATGCTAGCAAAAGGTTATAAGATTTTGCTTTTTTTTTTGGTACAGTTGGAATGAAAAAAAGTTTTGCTCTAAGTAAACTCAAACTTTTATATTTCAATTTTATTTTCATATTTTACGCACGTGTAGAACCAGTAAAATAATATGGCTACCACTATACTCATTGTTCATTAACAATGTGATATTGTTATTGAATTTGGATTTATACTGTTCAGTATCAGTTCTCTACAGTGGAATACCCTTCAACACGCGCTGGACAAGCTTCGATGATGTATCTGAAATTTGTTGGACAATTACTTAGTATTTGTAAGATATAAATACAGGATAAAAGTTAGAAAGATTACCTCAAATTCTATAGATATTTAAATTATTATTTCTTGTTTATTGCGACCTTCCTAGTGTGAGGTAGCATGAAAAATGTCTTGCTAAACAAGTTGTAACTCTTTTTTTAAAGACAATTGATTTATTAATAAAAATACTCAGTTAAAGCATAAATTATGTGCTAAACAAATTATAATTGTTAAGAGGTCTAATTTAGTTGGTTGAGTAAAGTGTGAATTATTATAAATTTTATGATGTCTTCGATTCATCCTTGTAAAAAAACAAATTATAACTAAATCATTATATCTAACAAAATATGGGTTATGATCCTTTGTTTTTACATAAACACTATGATTCTTACATGCTTTAGAAGGTTTTCGACTGTGTGTGTATGAAATCTAATTGATGACTCTAATTATTTGGCTAGCACATTGGCTTACTTTATCAAACTTGTAATGTCATGATTTTATTAATTGTGTATAATTGTTTAATTTTAATTGTAAGATGAAATTATATATGACTTTATGTTAATTGAGATGTTAGTTTAATTTGCTTAACTTTGGTATAGTAAGAGTGCTAGTGGACTTAGACAATTATGAACACTAAATCTGGTCACAAAAACATGTAAAAGAGGGGGTGTGAATAGAAGAAAAGGCTAGTTAGATAAGAAAGGGGAATCAACTACCTTCTCATAATCCCATTCAACGTTCAAAAGCTCTACCTCTCCATCTTTTTTTCTTTCTCTTCATTCCCTCTTGTGCTCTAAATCTCGTATCCTCTAGAGTTGATAATGGTGAAACCCACTCAACTGAAGCTGAACTCTCTTTAAGGCAAAAAGCTCTCCTCCTTTCTTTTGTGCTGGTTGTAACATCTTAAAATTTCGATAACCGAAAATAGATGTTTGATGTATTTCTTGTATTATTTAATTACTTGATTAATTTGGATTATTTGAACTGTTGTGTGAACTATCCTTGTGCAATCGCTCCATGTGGAAGTTAGATTATGCGAAGTTTGATTGATCTGTGTTGGAAATGTGTGATTTCAAGTTTGATCCAAAACTTGTTTTGGTAAAACCACGATCTCGGATCCATTAACCATTGGATTTGCGAAATTACATATGGAGCGTGAGATATGACCTTTGCACAGAAGCAGTGAAATGTGTTGGAGCAGGGATTTGCCTAGAACTCACCTAGGCGTGTTTAAGCTAGGCCAGCTCACCCAGGTGAGCAAAATTTTGCCCAAGCGAGTCTTACAGGTTACGAATATGACCAATAGCAAGAAAGAACATGTTTTTCACACACTCTCTCTCCAAAACTCTCATTCAAACCCTAGAACCTCATTCTCCACCACCCACTGCGCGGAGAGGAACACTTTAATCGGAGTAGAATCTCCAAAACTCAATTGAGGATTAAGTAGAGAACGAAGCCTTCGACCATCCCTTCGCGGTTTCTTCGAGGTAACTATGTTTTCTATGTCTTTTCCTAGTTCGTTCAAGCCTTTCTTAGTATCTATTGTTATTTGAGCACCATTGTTTGATTTTTTACACTTCCTTTAAAAAACCTTTGAAAATGAGACATTGTAAAAATTGTCTTTTTATAAAATTGATGTCATTTTCGAGACCTTCACTGAACCTCGGTCACATTGGCGTGATCAGAATTTCAAAATGACGTCTTTTTGATGTGGACTCCAAAAAACACCATTTTAGTTCCTTTTGAAATTGAATGGATATTTGATCTCGAATGTTAATATTAACCTTGTCTTGGAAATCTAAACTGAATTGTTTTCGATTTGGTATATAGAGCTCTATGTTTGAACCAAAGGACGTGAACTTGAGAGATCACAAAACGATGCTATAAGGAGCTAAAAGAGATATAGACAGGTGATGGAAGTTGTGGTTAGTTTATAGTTTTTGATACCATAATTGGGGTCAGGGAACCCAATTATGGGGTTTTATGTTTGTCCCTATTGCATGTTGGTTTTCAAGAAAAATTGTGTTTTAAACTAATAGGATGTGAAATATTTGTTGTTGATGAATAAAAACTTTGAATGATGTTGATGTTGTATTGATTTGGAATTTTTGGGAAAAGTCTTAATTACAGAGGAGACTCCGTCCAAAATTTTATATTTGTTCTTTCATGTACTTCTTTTACTAAATGTTAAACGGGCTTAAGAGTTGCTTGCATACTATCGATCTTCTCTTTAATTTAGAATTTTCCCTAAAATATTTGTCTCGTTATATTATGAATGGTTGTTATATGTGATTTATGTTGTCTGAAGACCTAGGGAATGTGAATCTCAGGCATGAGTTTATATATGCATATGTGGAATCTGATTGCTTGTGATGTTGATGATATTGAGATGAAACGATTGTTGATGTGGGTGATGACATTGAGATTAGATGATGTTGATGTTGATGATGACATTGAGATGAGATGATGTTGATGTTGACAATGTCATTGAGATGAATATATGTTGTGTATGTACATGGGGGGTACAGTGACCTGTTTGAATATCCCTGAAGAGGGAAGGGTATTTGTTTTAAAAAAATTATAAGTGTCCCTAGAGAGGGAAGGAGATTGTTTAAATTCTTTTCACTATTCAAGGTCAGTGCATGGATGGTTCCCATGTTTCATATTGCAAAATTGTGTGGAAATAGTATAAACTTTGTCAGTGAGTACCTGTGGTTTTTCATGAGGATTAAAGTGGATACTTATGGGCTTGTCACTCGATTTGGAACTCCCTTGAGACTCATGCTGATCAACATTGGGGGAGTGGCTTGTGCACAACATGGTGACCTCAACAGATTATTGCCTAGTTTTTCTAAGTGAGCGTGTCATGAAAACACTCTTAGGCTATTTCCTTTGAATGGTACCACATTGCATTTAAGAGTTGAGTCAGGTGCATGTATCATTTTGAGAATAATTGATATGAATTATTTTCTTTCTAATCATTGTCATCTGATAATTTTTAAAATCTTTTACCTTAAAAACTCACCCTTGCAATTTTGTACCGTGTGGTTGGTGCTTGTGATGATCTCGAACTTTCATTTGTGGGAGCAAATGAGTAGCAGTAGGTGTCTTGGAGGGAAGTCTTTGGTTGGAGCCACCAAGCTGACGTGATAATGTTGGAGTTTATTTTGGGAGAAAGTTGTGTTTTGTTATCGACTCTTACTTAATTAGTTCCTTGATTTTATTATTGGATATGCAAAGTCTAGGTTTAGATACATGTAAAAGCTGAATACCTTGACATGTGAATGATGTATAGTGGTTATATATATATATATATATATATATATATAAGTATTTGTGCGTTATTTGGTGGATGTATGTCGCAAAAATTTACCACTGTTTTCATAATCAAATTAATAGAACCTTCACTTAAAATTGAAATGTCGCATTTTATAGTTAGTGATATCGTAGTAACGAGGCAGGTCGTTACACAAAACACCTTGAATACCTTGAAAGAAAAGACTAAGTGATGAGATTGTATATCCTTCTTTAAGACAAATGCGTGTTAGTTAGTAGTAACATGGTTGCTGTAGAGATTGAGTTGTAGATCCAAAAGTATATCTTGAGATAAAACACTTTTGGTTTGTTTTAGAACTAGTAGTGGCTTGCTAGGACAAAGAATACTGGTTATAACATGTTGGTGTAGAGCTTGAGTTGTAGATCCAAAAGTGGTAGTGATTAATACTTGTAACTTCTTGAAGTTAGTGGAACTTGAAAACAATGAGAATACACACAATAACCAAGAGGGGGGTGAATTGGTTTAACCTTGGCCTTTTTAAAATCTTTAGAAAATCAGAGTTTTAGGATCTTTATCACAAATAAACCAAGAATGTTTCAATCAATCAAATCACTCATCCCAAGAAAACAATTACAAAAACACTACTTGTTGAGTAGTAAAGAATTCACCAAGAACCACAAATTAAGATAACTTGAAGAGATTAAAAGAAAGTAATCAACACAAGAACTTATACTGGTTCACCTCTCAACAAGAGAAGCTAAATCCAATTTCTTCTAATCAAAACTAGATTAGAGTTTCACTATTAACAAATTTTAGTTCTTACAAGCTTTACAACAATCACCTTTTATCAACCTAGATAAAGAACAAAAATCTAAAACCCTATTAGACTTCTAGTGATCAAGACATAGAGAACTCTTCTCTACTATTTTCCTTTAGAGAAACCCACTCTAGAAAAACTTCAAGAACCCTTGTAATAGTTACAAACAACCAAAAATTCAAAGATGAATTTACAAGCAAAGCTAATGGAGAGAAACAACCTGATGATCCACTGAATATGAATGAATATGAGTTACCAAAAAGGATTGAAATGAAAAGTGATGTGTTGCAAACAAATCTTAGTTTTAGGCTAGTTTTAGGTTATAATTTAGTTAAATAATTTAGAAAATAGATTAGAATTGGTTAAGTTTTATTATTTTGTTGTTTTAAACTCAATTCAATACAATTGTGCATTTCAGGCTTAAAAAGAGGAAGTTCAAGGCAAGAAAAGAAGAAAACTGAGTTCAAGGTCTCGCGCGGATCGCGCCAGATCCCGCGCGAATCGCGCCAAGTGCAAAATAAGCAGCATCAGATTCGAATAAGCCGCGCGATCAGCGTGGGACCTCGCGCCAGTAGCGCCAGATGCTAGAAAGCCAACCTGCCAACTCGAAGACCTCACGCGAACCGCGTCATTCCCACGCGATTAGCGCCAATCATTCGAAGCCTCTGCGCGGATCGCGCCAGAGCCGCGCCATCAGCGCCAAAAGACCAACTTCAGGCCATTCAACTCGAAGACACCACGCGGTTAGCATGGTGTACCACGCGATCAGCGCCATGCTTTCGAACAGACCGCGCGATTAGCGCGGGATTCCGTGCGGGTCGCGTGAAAAAGATCTTGTTTCCTAATTTAAATTATCTGTTTCGAAATTTGGTACAGTTTTAGGCTCAGTTACTATAATTAAACCATTATATAAATACAAAGCCTCTGAAGACTGAAGGGAATCATCCATTATTCATCTAGAAAAACCACATTCCATGATTCTAAATCCCTGGAAATCAAGAATCAAGGCTAGGGTTTCAGCACAGTCATGTATCATTCAACAACTTTGATGTTCTTGAGGCCTATGGCAAGCTAAATCTTGTATTGTGGGAAGGCCATGAACTGATGTGAACTCCTTTGTACTTTGACTGGTATTGAATAATAATGTTTTGATTGTTTTACTCTATTCTATTCTTATTTTCTATTCTTATTTGGAACTGATCACTTCAATTAAGTATTGAGGGTTAGGATTCGCAATGGGGACGTTGGGGTTCTAATTTCTGACCTGTTTAGAGTAACAGTTGTTCATCACCTAGGGATAAGGATGCGTGGCTGCAGAAATTATGATATGATCTTTTAAATGCTTAAATTGATAGATTTCACTAAGGAATTAGGTTTTCAATTCAGGTTAAAGGGTTAATTCACTAAGGGATTAGGGATTAACTAATCTAGAAAAGACTTATTTTCTGAACAATCATAACAAGAAACCCTTATGATATATTCTCTAAATGCTTAGTTTGACAGGATTGCTAAGGAATTAGGATTCTCGATCAAATTAAAGGGATAAGTAGCTAATAATTTAGGATTTACGATATTAGAAGAAATTTATCATTTGAGTAAATAAAATTAATAAACCAGTCAAGTGAAGGAGGTAGGAATCAAAGGGGATTGCGCCTGACCACAATTGTTTCTCCATTGGTAACAACTCTATTTAGTTTACTGCATCTTTAATTTCTGTTTTTACATTCAAACAACCAATTCAATCCATAACAAACTTCTTTCAACATTTTCTGTTTTACTTTCAATCACATTGATTCCTCATTACTGTGAATTTCACTCCAATCCCTGTGGAGAACGATACTCACTTACCTATTTTATTACTTGAAACGATCGGTGCACTTGCCGTAGTGTGAGCGTATTAAATCGCAACAAAAAGCAATTTCAGAACTTCTTCTAAAACAAAAACTTCTTTGTTGTCTTGCCCAAGAAATCTTTCAAAGCACCATGAAGATTTGCATTTGTGGGTCAAACATTTTAGAACTTAGAGTAACATTTCTTAATCTCAGAAGGCTTATGAAAACTTTTAGAATTTCGTAGAGTTGTAATGTGTATTATTTTAGAAAAGCCTTAAGTTATTTATAAAAAACAGTTATAACTGAATGTAATCGATTAAATCGCCTAAGTAATCAATTAAATCTTCATTTGTAATCGATTAAATACAAATGTAATCGGTTAAAATGTTCTTTAGTTTTCTGGAAAGGTTATATGAATAAAGTAATCGATTATTTCAACCTGTAATCAATTACTACAGGGATACATTGTCACATCTTAAAACTTTTAAGAGGATCTTACATTATCTAGTAGGTACTACTAACAAAAGTTTTTATATAAGAAAAACCAAGGTTTCACATTAGTAGGATACTATGATGCAAACTATGCGGGAGATAGAGTGGAACAAAAAAGCACAAGTGGAGGATGTCACTATGTTGGACCTTGTCTGATATATTGAGCTAGCAAAAAGCACAACTCCATCTCTTTATCTACAACAAAAGATGAATATGTTTCTACTGCAAGTTGCTGCTCACAACTGTTTATGGGTAAAGTGTCAATTGGAAGATTACCCTTGTTTGGAAAACAATATACATATTATATATTGTGGCAATACTAGCGCAATTAATCCATCTAAAAATCCCATTCAACATTCAAAGGCTAAGCATACAGAGTTAAGATATCATTTCATTCATCGTTATGTGCAAAAAGGTGTTTTTGATATAAAATTTGTAGACACAGGTCACCAATGGGCTAACATCTTTACTAAGCCTTTGTCTAAAGATTGTTTCATCTATATCAGGGATCATCTGAATATGGTTGGTCTTTCAAATTAATGATGCATGTTTTTATCTCTCGAACGATTGTATCATCTTATATCTCTTCATTAATTTGTTTGGACTAATGCAGGCTCAAGTGTAAAACAAAAGAAGAAATATGTTCTAAAAGATTGAAATAGAAAACTTTTTCTTAAAAGACATGCACTGTGATTTTCACCATCATTGAGAAATTGGTTTTGAAAAATATTATATGTGATATCAACTGTTACTGTTCGTCTTTCTCTTCTATTTTTAAAAACATATAAAAAGGCAAGGATGAGCTCTCAAGAGACTCTTTTGACACTTTCAATTCTCAGAACTCTATGAATTTTGCTTGCATCTGAGTAATCAAATCTAAAAAATCTCATCTTTTTTCTAAAAAAGTTTCAATCTTTGTGAACAATGGAACCCAAGAGGAACAAAGTTGTTGTGTGCTTCCAGCAATCGATAATGAAGAGGATGCCAATAATGTATTTCCAAAAGACTTTTTCATGCATGGATGATGGGTGAACTTACAAAGTCTTGAAGAAGAGGGTTGTCTTGTTAAGGATCTCTTTAGGACAGGATTTCTACAAAAGTCAATGCTTGGTACTATGGTCCTTGCGCTTTATTCTATGGGACTGCTTGTCAAGATAGAGTTAAATTAGGGCACCATTAAAGGAACAAAGGTAGTGACCAACAACCATTGTCGTTGCATCTGGATGTATTGAATAGGGTATATGGAAAATTGTTGATTTGATGCTATATGGAAAACCAAGGCTAGAAACAAATGATAGAAAGAAGATGATCAACTTCCTAAAGACAACAAACCTGACCTATATGTGCAAATTTATCAACAACTTTCTATTCAACATGGTCATACCCAGACTAGGGTCCATAGACTATGTCAATGATAAGGATAGGTTTTTTTTGTATAAAGTGATGGAAGGTTAAAAGGTGAAGTTGGCTAAAGTCATTTTCTACTACTGGATTGGAAGACAGATTTAACCCTAAAATGAAGAAGAACCATTATGGTATGCTTTTCACCCAAATTATAAGGAATATTGGTATCGATGTTTCTAGTATGGCACCATCTGGAGGGGAAACATAACTTAAAGGGATGACCTTTGTGAAAATGGGGATTGGTGATAATTTGCCAAAGTACGCTAAGAAGCATATAAATAGAAAGGTCAAGAAGGAGCCAAAGAAAGAACCCCTGACTATGGTTTGTCAAACAACGTGCACTCATGATAAACATGTTGATCTTGAGTCTGAATATGCATCTCAACAAATGAAGAAAAAGCAAACCCAACCTAAACCTAGCCAAACCAGACCCAAACTATCCATGAAAAGAAAACCCCCCACCTTCTTATGAACCTAAACCACTAGACCAAGCCAAAGAGAAAAAGAAACAACCATGTTCAGACCCTAAACTCTCAAACCCTAGAACAACCCAAAAGAGGAAGGAACCATATTATAAGTCTGAACCTGAATCTCAACTAGCAACCAAACAACCAGCCGTCAAAATCAAACACCCTAATCTCATCCCACACCTCCCAGACCGCAAGAATCCAAATTAGATTCCTGTATCTCCCAAACTCACTCCTAAAGGACCAAGAATCTGATGTTGAGATTCTTGAGATTCCTACTCCTCAACCCTCACCCTTTTTAGCTCTTCCCCCTCATTCGTTACCTCATTCACCCCTTCAGACCCAACCTAAACCTATATTTTCTCCCATCAGTAGAAAGGAAGTTGCAACCTTTGCTAAGGCTAAGAAGAAGTCTCTCGCTGAAGCACTCAAGAAGGCCAAGTTGTATGAGACTCTTGAAAGAAAGGAGGCTTTGGATTTGGAAGAAGGTGTCTTTGCTCTGTCAAAGCTCTTGAAAGAAAGGTGTTGTACAGATCCGCTCTAACACAAAAGAAAGCGGTTTCCTGTTGGAGTGCTCAACATGGTAGTGAAAGGGAATGGTTTTCCATCATGAAAAAGTACGTGCATTTAAATACTCCAATAGCCACAATCTTTAGACACAAGATCAAGTGAAGAGAGCAATCAGTTTAGAGACAACAATCACTTGACAAAAAGGACTATATATACTAGAAGCTTTGAAGACATGCAATAGAAACCTACGCCCTCATATTCAAATTCTTTTTGTGAAAAGCTCTTTGTATATTCCATTAAGTTCTTTTAAAACTCTCAAAATACCTTGAACACCTTGAGAGAAAAGACTAAGTAATGAGATTGTGTATCCATGTTTAAGACATATGAGTGTCAGTCAGTGTGCTACCTAAACAACAAATCTTTTGATTTGTATTATAACCAACAGTGGTTTGTAGCCATGGTAATGGGACCCGAACCCGTGGGTATCCGCCTGAACCCGCCCTGATTTTAATGGGGAAAAACCGAATTTTTCGAGTTCGGGTTTTCCCAACAAGATGAATTCGGGGGTGATGGTAGGTTTGGTATTGGAGATATCCGCCCCTTCCTAGTCCCCGTCCCCGCCCCGCCATTAACTGACTTAGTAAATTACAAATATACCCTTATATATAAAAGGAGAAAAACTAAAACCCTAACCCTTACCCTCTGACCCTCACTTCTTACTCTCGACAGTCGACTCTCTCCACTCTCCAGAAGTTTCTCCTCCCCAAAGTCGTCTTCCTCGCCCCGACCAAGCTCGCTCCATCAAGCTCCTCCACACTGTTGTGTGCTCCTCGTCGAATCTTGTCCCACCAATCTCTCGCTCTCTCTCTTCATTTTCTTTGCACTCTTCACCTATTTTTCCCCAA
The DNA here is from genome assembly GCA_007407185.1 of Glycine tomentella. Lineage (NCBI taxonomy): Eukaryota > Viridiplantae > Streptophyta > Magnoliopsida > Fabales > Fabaceae > Glycine > Glycine tomentella. The sequence continues at coordinate 95,129 of PYAF01001221.1, read as the reverse complement.
ATCTTACGCACGAAACTCACACAGATACGAGGTTAGTTTTTCCAATCCAACGTTGTTATTCTATGTTTCTGTCTCCCCTTCAATTTTTTCCTTCATTTACCTATGTAACTTGCTATTCAATAGAAACCCATTTGTGAATTCTTCTCAATTTGTTTGCTGTTTGCTCAGATCCCGTCAAAATGGCCTATGATTGGTGCTTGTGTGATGTTGTTGTTGTGGGTCGTTGGTTTCATCGTTTGTTTTCAATACTACAATGATTTGGGTCATGACTCATGTGACTTGCATTTCATTCTTTGTCCAAGTCCTGGAGATTCAAATCAAGCGTCATTTTCAAACTTTGTTTTGGGGTTTGTGTTTTATGTTATTTTGGATGTGGGGGGCTTTTAGGCATGAGGACTTGTAGATTTATGAATGAAGATTGGAGAACAACATTGATGTGTTTGTATTTATTTTTTCTTCTTTTTTTTTCCTTGTGCTTGCAGAACAGGGTTCATGTGTTTGTTTGCATAGGTAACTAAGGCAACATTCGATAGTTACTTATGTAGTGCTATCTGTATATGTAGCTTTTGCCTTGTAACTTGTAACTTGTAACTTGCTTGTTGTCTTTTTGTTATGCTTTGTGTATGTTTCAGAGAATTGAGAATTCCATGTTTTTCCCCTTTTGTATGTTTTTCGTTTCAGTTTTCATTAGTTGTTTTTTTCATGAGGTTATTCATCTGCACATATAATCATAAGTAAGAAATGTGACTAAGATTCATCACTTTAATTTATCATAGTTACTTCTCCCATAATTCTCTGCATATTATATTATCATTATTAATTGTAAACACTGAATATTTTTCTATTTACCTAAATTCACATGAACATCATCATCAACTTTAACATAAAATTCTGCATCCCCCAAGGCAACAACAATTGAAAATAAGAAGTTTCAAATAGAATATTGATTATTGAACTAATAGAATTAATGGCTAAGTAATAAATGGTGCTTTCTTTTGTCTTTCTTAATATTGAAAACAGAAAGAGCAGGCCAAAGCTGACATGGAGGATGCTTTTGATGTCATTCTTTAGTGGCTTATTTGGGTATTGATGTAATGTCTAAATCCAATAGACATTAGGTTTCCCAAATATTCCTTGCAATGAAACCCAATCTTCAAGCAAACTCCAAGAAATGGAGAATTCTGCACTTTCACAGAATTTGGGGCTTTTTATAGGATTTCTAATTTGTAGAAATGACGCATGGTATGAAATGTGCCATCTTGTATGCTCAAGACCATGACTTCTCTAAATTGTTTGAGTTATGTGAAAAGGGGTCTCACCAAGGATTCTTTAGGCATGACGGATATTTGTTTAGAAATAAAAGGTTGTGTTTGCCTCAAAGTTCTTTGCGTGAACTCATGATTTGTGAAGCTCATAAAAGGGGGGTTAATGGGACATTTTGGGGTAGAAAAGACTTTAAACATATTGCATGAACATTTTTATTGGCCTAAAATGAAACATGATGTCATCAAATTTTGTTCTAATTGCATTGTGTGTCATAAGGCAAAGTCTAAAGTCATGCATCATGGTTTATATACCCCATTACCTATTCCTACCTCACCTTGGACCGATATTT
>PYAF01001221.1:73301-88011 GCA_007407185.1 Glycine tomentella | reverse complement strand
TTTAAAGTTTGTTATGTATTTATTTTATTTCTGTCAATTATCTGATCATGTTTATTAAATACTTACCCGAGTTGTGTCTGTGGTTTGACACCTGTGATGACCCCAATTTATTTGGGCGAGCAGAGGAACAGTGAAATGCTTAGTTATGGAGGAGCTTGATGAATTATGTGCTATGTGTTGGCTTGTTATCTGGATGATATCACTTACTGTTGCTGCTTTTGGGAGTTCTGTACTATTTTAGGTGATCTGCATGTTATTTTGATGGTCTGTATTTTATTATGGATGACTGTATCACGGACTGTTATAAGTACTTATGCTTGAATAACTTTGACTGTGAATTATGTTAAAATTAGTTTAACATAGCAAACCGACTAGAATGATATTTTACGTCACTAGATCTCGCGAAATTTTTTTTCGTAATTATAAAAGCGTAAACGATTAAATATGATACAACGTAATAGGCCAAAAATAATAAATTAAAAACGAAGTCGTTATAATGATACATCTTAGTGGCACCTAGATGAATACTGAACTGGCCCTTATGAGCCTCAGATAGGACGACGTCCACCAACTAGCCCTTAGGCACCACAATACGTTCTTGGTACAACACCAAGTCATGATCCTTCCAGGAGACATCCTGCTGGCCAATCATGGCTCTCACAGCCTCATCTTGCTTTTGTGCTACTTGGATTCTCCGGATCAAATCCTTATCCACCTTGGTCTTTCTCAACTCAAGACTATGAGCACCCTCTGTAACTGTCAGGTGCATATCTTTGAACTGCTCAATCAGCTTGCAATCAGAGATCATCATGCAGGCAGCACTCACATGTTTCCTGCTCAAAGCATCAGCAACCACATTTACCTTGCCGGGATGGTATCTCAACTCAAAATGTTTCCATCCATCGCCTTTGTCTCATATTCAACTCTTTCTGATCAAAGAGATATCTGAGACTCTTGTGATCACTGAATACCACCAACTTAGCACCATACAAATAGTGCCTCCAAATCTTTAGAGCAAACACCATAGCTGCAAGCTCTAAATCATGGGTAGGATAAGACTCCTCATGAGGCTTCAGTTGTCTGGAAGCATAGGCAACAACCTTCTTATCCTGCATTAGCACACGTCCAAGCCCCCGCTTGGAAGCGTCACAATACACCTCAAAGCTTCCTTCAGGGTCAGGAAGGGTCAACACAGGAGCTGTAGTCAACCGTTCCTTCAACTCCTGGAAACACTGCTCGCACTCATGGGTCCAAACAAATGGAACCCCCTTCCGAGTGAGTCGAGTCAAAGGTATCACCAACTGTGAAAACCCCTGAATAAACCTTCGATAATAACCGGCCAATCCCAGGAAACTCCGGATCTCAGATACGTCCTTGGGTCTTTCCCAAGACATCACAGCTTCGATCTTACTGGGATCAACTGAAACCCCAGCTGCCGAGATCACATGGCCAAGGAATTTCACCTCTGTTAACCAAAACTCATACTTTGCCAACTTGGCATATAACTGCTTGTCCCTCAAGATCTGAAGAACAATCCTGAGATGCTCGGCATGCTCCGTCTCCGTCCGGGAGTAGATCAGTATGTCATCAATAAACACTACAACAAACTGATCCAAGAATGGTCTGAATACCCTGTTCATATAGTCCATGAACACTGCTGGGGCATTCGTCAGACCAAAGGGGATGACCTAATACTCAAAGTGACCATACCTAGACCGAAAGACTGTCTTTGGTATGTCTGCAAGCTTGATCCGAATCTGATGATATCCGGATCTCAGGTCAATCTTAGAGAACACTCTGGCTCCCTTCAACTGATCTAACGGATCATCAATACGAGGCAGAGGATACTTATTCTTAATAGTAACCTTATTCAGCTGCCTGTAATCAACACATAGCCTCATACTGCCATCCTTCTTCTTCACGAAGATTACCGGTGCTCCCCAAGGTGAAACACTCGGTCTGATAAACTGTTTGGACAGCAGGTCCTCCAACTGCACCTTCAACTCCCTCAACTCCAGAGGAGCCATACGATAAGGTGCTACAGATATTGGTCCTACACCAGGAATCATATCAATGGAGAAATCAATCTCTCTCTCAGGTGGTAGCTGAGTAATCTCCTTAGGAAACATGTCCACAAACTCATTAACCACCGGAATCTGTGACAGATCAACACTTGGCTTCTCTTCTGTCACACATGAGAAGATATAGCCCTGAGCTCTTTCCATGATTGCCTTGCGAGCTTGCAAGACTGATAGGAAAGAGGTGGAACTTGAACCAGCTCCATCGGAAGGCACAACAACCCTCTTCTGACAACAGTCTAACATTACGCCATACTTGGCCAACCAATCCATACCCAGAATGATCTCAAGGGTAGGCATAGCTAGGCAGTACAGATCAATCATGTACTCTATGCCATCAAATTGAAACTGCACGTCTTTGCAACACGTGCTCACATGACATCTCTCACTGGATGCGGTGGTGACCTCCATCGAAGGGGAAAAACTGAACATAGGCAATTTCAGCCTATCTGCAATCGCATCCTGAATAAAGGAATGCGTAGGCCCAGAGTCAAACAAAACTCTCACATCACAATCATCGATCAGAACGGTACCTCTGATCAGGTCTGGAGCTCTGGCTGCTTCCCTGGCATCAACAGTATACACCGGGCCTATTGTGGGTGCGGTTATCTCCACTGGAGCAGCCTGTGCACGACCCTCTGCCTGTGGGCACTCCCGAGAGGCCTGGCTTGCCACATCTGAAACATATGATTTGCCCTGAGGGACACACTCCCCAATGCTCCCTCCCACAAGCTGGACACTTTGGAGGTTGTCTTCTCCGAGCTGAACCACTCTGACCAGAGCCTCTCTTGAATCTATCAGATGGAGCAGAGACTCTTAAACCTTTGCCCTTACCCTTACCGGGTGGGCTAGTACTGCTAGGCCTTCTTCCCTCTTGCCTGCCTAAGGGAGTAGGCTGATTGCCTCTGTGTTTGCAAAGCATGTCCTCCACTTGGCGACACTGCCTCACCAAAGTATCCATATCACGGGATCCGCTACCGGCAACCCGCTCTTCAATGCTTTCCCTAAGTCCCCTCTTGAACTTAGCAGCAAGGACATCAGCTTTAGGCAAGGATCTCCTGAAGTGAGCATATTTGGCCAGCTCATTAAACTTGGCCAAATACTTGTCCACAGTCATGCTCCCTTGGACGAGACTGTCAAACTCTACCTGCTTCTGCTCTCTGGCATCCCTAGGAAAATATCTATCCAAGAAGCAGGCCTCAAACATCTGCCAGGTGATAACCTCTCCCTGGCCTCTCAGCAACTGAGATGTGGTAGTCCACCACTCATTGGCATCACCCTGAAGCATGTAGGTCGTCGCATATAGCAACCTCTGGTGATCTGGACACTCCATCACTGTGAATATCTTCTCTAAGGCCTGCAGCCACCTAGCTGCAGCAACTGGATCGTATCCACCAAGGAAGACTAGAGGGTCATGCTTACGAAAAGTGATAAGCATTTTCCCTCTGACTGCAACATCACTCTCAGCCTCAGCTTGGGACACCTGGTCCCCTCTCAGGTGGCTCCCACCAACCTGATGGCGACTACCTTCGCCCTCAAGAGTAGGAGGTGTGGAGGATACTCTGTCATCCCTCCTCAAAATCTTCACCTCCTCTAGCAACTTCTGATTAGCCTTCATCAAGGCCTCATTCATCTCTCTATTAACAGCCATCTCACGCTGCATATCCTCCTGTATCTGCCTATTTGTAGCTATCTCTTGGTGCATGGTTGCCAGTGCAGTCGTCACTGGATCAGGTTGGGCATTGGTCGCCCTACTGTTGTTTCTGGATCTCACCATGACACTGCACATGTACACCAAACAGTGAGTTGATCAGGCCCATAATTAGTGTACCCACATGCAATGCTCATGTCAACACAAACAACAGTCAAAAGCAACACTCAAACACCATACATAATGCTTCCATCAAGAAATCGCTCTGATACCATAAAATGTAACACCTCACAGGCCTCCGATGTATTAACATTTATAATATCAGAATCGCGCTTCAACTTTAATTAAAACATGGCGGAAGCGAAATCGAACCATATTTCTTGATTACATTATGTATGGAACATAGAAAACACATCACGAACAAACATCAACTCACAATCAACATGTAAAACAAGCCCCTGCTGATCCAGTAATCATAAACTTAACCATAGGCAGATAAACCAGAATATCTCATAAATATAATTCGGAGGAACGTCATAGCCATATCATAAACGAGTTTTGTACATATGTCTATACATCATCATTAAACCACGCCTGTGGTTATACAAAAGAATGAACTGCCCTCGCACGAGGGTATACAAGCATATATACAAACATATGATTGTGCCCACACGCACATCATCCCTCTACAGGGTACAAACAAACATCATATCAAAATGAGGTAGTCAGCTCTGCTCTTGCTGCCCACAACCATGCAAGCAACGTCTCTATTGGGGCCTCCTGCCCTGAGACTGCTCCTCTCTGCCAGAAGCGTCACCTGTAACAACATAAACCCCACACGGGGTGAGATATACATCTCAGTAAGCTCAGGGTCCTTGGAGGCATCTCCTCCACCCTGGCCCACTATCCATGAAACAAACACAGGGCATCACAATCATACAGGCCTCCCGGCCCTCATAACAACATGAGCAAGTCATCTTGCTCTATGTACGGCGAATCGCATCAACGCCAACCTCAGTGTGAGACCGAAACTCACACCCGTGCCATCCCATCGGGAGCTACCCCTTACGCATGGACGCACGTATATGGTACCTCCGAGAATAGGCAATCAACTGCGACGGGACACACCTATCTCTTGGTCTTAAGGGATCATCATCACCTTGGGATCATCATCACCTTGGGATCATCATCACCCAAGAGCAAACCAAACTAGAAGGTGCGCTCTCCTCCTAAGGAGGTCCATATCTATCTTACGGGCTAGAAGATCTATCAACAGGTATCATACATTTTTCAAGCATAGATGCAGCAAACATATCATTATGAGGATGCAACAACCAACAATGAATGCATCATGAATGCAACCATCACTCCCTCGGAGTGTGGTGGAGCACACAAGTGGGAAACATCCTCAGGGACTAAGAACTTACCTGGCAAAGCCGAGCTCTGCAGTTCTCTCCCTGCTCTATGGCCTACGCCACTGACACCCTCGGTGTCATGCCCTATCAAGGCATACAAACACATATCACAACCAATTCAAGCATACGAACAAGTACAAGCATCTCAAGCAGTCCTCAACTGCCACAATGAAAGGAACCTCAGTCTTTCCCATAAGCTTTAAGTCATCTAACCTATGGTTCGTCATAGCCCAGCACACACTAGGCCTCACATAGACCCTCAGAGGTCTATCACAGTGTAATCATGGCATTAGAGTCACCACAGACTCAATGCAAGCCAAACATAATGAGCTCTAAGCTCTTTTCAGACCAATAACTCAAGAATTTAAATATAGCTTGAACGGTCCATATCACACCCAAGGCACCGTTCATCTGGCCTCCCAAGCACAACAAAACCATAACTAAGGCTCTTGCATATCAGAACAACATCCACAAGTGACCCAAGACAAGTCACACATGCATACTCAGAGCCAAGAATCAAAGTTCACCAAACTACAATCTGAGAGCTAATCCTTCATCACTAAACCGATCTAAACACACTTTTCTATAGGACCCATGGCTAATTCTAGCCCCAGCTCAAGTGGGTCACTACTCACTCAAAACCCCAAATCACAAATCAATCGGGAAATCTTGAGTTTCTTTCCTCAGAAATGGAGAGGAAGGCCTCTGGACCTCTTCCCTTAGCCCGGATGTCCGTGAATCGGCGCCGTTCCTCGCCAAACTCGAGCTCTTCAACTTTCCCTTGAGAAAGGGATTTCTCAGAATAAGGGGTTTTTGGAGAAAATGATGAAGGATTCAAGCTCACTAGAGGTTTCTCACAAGATTGGTGGTTATAGGAAGTGATTAGGTCAAGAAATAAAGGATTATGAAGCTTGGAAGCCTAAAAAATGGAGGTGGGGCACTGGAGAAGAAGAGAAAACAGTTTTCTCTTCAAAAAAATGCGTTTTGGGCCTTTTATACTGGGTCTGCCCGCGACCCCACGCTAATCGCACCATATCTGGCGCTATCGCGCAACAAAAGGCTTCCTGGGCTCTTATGGTGCTAACCGCGCCAACTGGGCGCATCTGTGACATTACTCGCGCCAAACTGACGCTATTAGCCCCATCAAACCGCATGAAATGGCCTTCTGGTGCAATCTCACGCTACTAGCGCCATGTCCCATGCTACTGGCGCTGCATGCCCACGCTAACCGCGCCATTCTCACGCTGTTAGCATGGGATTTTTGTTTTTTGGAAAACTGGGTTATTATATACACAGTGATAGTGTGCTATGTTATTGAGAACCTGTAGGATGTACACTGTGATAGTGTATTGTGTTATTGAGAACATATATATATATATATATACTATGATAGTATTCTGGGTTGTTGAGATTCTTTGGCCAGTAGAATAGAGTAAACGTGACATAAGTCCTGATTGAATGAGAGCCCTTCAGTGGATGATCTTCATCAGGAAGAGGTTGGAAATCCTGAGAGAATGAGTGCCCTTCAGTGGATGATCTTCCTCAGGTAGTTGTCGAGAGTCCTGAGGGAATGAGAGCCCTTCAGTGGATGATCTTCCCCAGGTTGTATGTGATGAGAGTCCTGAGTGGATGAGAGCCCTTCAGTGGATGATCTCCTTTATGCAGTGTGTGAAAGTCCTGAGTGAATGAGTGCCCTTCAGTGGATGATCTTCCTCAGGCCAGGGTGTATATGTTGTATCTCTAAGAGAATGTGCCATGTGTGGATGAAATTCTCTTAGAAGAGTCATATATGTATGAGTAAAGTCCTGAGTGGTTTTCCTCAGGCAATGGAGCATATAGTTATGTTGAGTTGTATGGTGTTGCATTCCTGATGTTGGTGATGTTCAACGGAATGACACTGGTGTGATGATATACCTGTTATTTGTTTATGAGAGCCTGATGGCGATTTAGTGTGATGGTATATCTGTGATTATTTATGAGAGTCATGATGGCAAGTTAGTGTTATGTTAATTTTTAATACCATATGTCATGGAAGTGAACCAGGGGGAGGAAAGACCTCCAAGAACCCTGAGTTTACTGAGATTTTTATCTCACCCCAATTGGGGATGTTATTTTTTTTTCCAGGTAATGCTTCTGGCCGAGCTGATAGGTACCAGGGCGGGAGGCCCTAATAGGGACAGCCTTTGTGTAGTTGCTTGACAATATTTTGGAAGCTCCGTGGCTAATGGTTAATGTATTGCCACTGTTATGTACCCCTGTAAGGGAAGATATGCTTGTGCATAATGCATATGTTATGTATATGTTTTATATGTCTCCTGCTATATCTATTTTTGATATTTTTGTTTATCTGCCATGCTTTGAGTTATCTGGATCGTTGGGGCTATTGTGTTATATGGGCATTCGGTTATGTTTTATGTTTATAGACCATACATAATGAATCAAGAAATATGGTTTCAAAAATGCTTCCGTGGTGGTAATTAATTGGTTTTGTATTAATTATTGCGCTTATCTGATTAAGTAATATGTTAATACACCAGATGCATACGAGGTATTACAATTTGCCACTGATAAAGTTGGTAATGTTTCATTGCAAGTTTGTGGTGGTAGCAGTTATTCATTGTTCATGGTTAATGTCATGGCAATTTTTTTTAGGATAAGTGTGTGCTGTTGCACCTTAAATGGAACAAAATTCTACTTAGTTTTATTTATATAAAATAGAGCATAATGCTTTAAGATAAGAAACGAAATGAAATGTAGCAACGCTAGAAAATTCAGAGATGAAGAAAGACAAGAAGCTATATAAATTTAAGTATATACCTTTTTGCATTAATTCAAAACTTAACATTTGGGGCCAATTTGAATTGCAATTTTCATCTATAGATGTAGTTCATATGGCATTAGAGAATGGACCACGGGGGAATTAATTCCATTTTGGAAGCTTTGTTGCTGCAGTAGTGGACCTCTACTCTTTGCTGTGTTTTATTTTAATTTTGGGATAACATATATTTAAATGATATTATATTTTGGGGAAATTAAATATGTAGGTCCATAATGATTTTAATTAAATTGATTGATTTTGTTTTATAATTTTTAAATTATGATCCCATATTTTGAATATGGATTTGTTATTAATTTTTTTTGTTACCTAATTAATTTTTTTGTCTGATTTTTTTCAAAAGAAAAGCCACATTATTTTTTATTTTTATTTTTTTAATCAATATATAGGGGCAGGGCGGGAAAAACCCAACCCCAGCTGGGACGGGGGTGAGTTTGGATTTTAAAACCCGACGGGGAATGGAAGAGGGGGCGGGGATGAGTTTTAAAGATGGGGGCGAGGACGGGGAATACAATACCCACACCCGCCCCGCCCCGTTGCCATGTCTAGTGGTTTGGTAGAAAAAATAATATTGGTTGTAACAAGCTTGGTGTAGAGCTTGAGTTGTAGAACCAGAAGTGGCAATGAGTGAATACTTGTAACTTGTTGAAGTTAGTTGATCTTGGCGGTTTGTCAGAAAATGGATATAGACTCTGTGATTGAGACAAACCAATATAACCTTGTATATCTTATCTTTATTTGTTTTTCCTTTTTTGCTTTAAAATGACTAAGGGTTCGAATTTGATTTTTGCATCTAAAAAACATTATTTGTTTTACAAGATTTGGGTCTATCATCTGAGCCCATTTTCAAAAATTTGATATCTATTTTTACGCCCTTTATCATTAGATGACAAGGTTATTGTTCAAAGAAAAAGATATTTAAAAATTTTAATATCACAATTCAACCCATTCTTATAATATTTGTCTTTACATACTTTTAAGATATTTTTAGCAACCCAGTTAATATTATTAAGGGTTAGTGGTTTTTTAATCATTTATAAATCGATCGTTTTTTATGTTAGTCTCAAACTTTTGAAATTATAAGTAATTGTCCATATATTTTAAAATACTCAATTTAATTTTTAAAATGATAAATTTTCATCTCCTACAATGTTAAATTTAGGATAATTAAAACTTGAATTTTTCAAAATATAAAAACAAAAAATATATGGTTTTAAAAGTTTATAACCAAATAAAAAAATTACTCACTTTTTAGAAATTAAAAATATCGTATCATTGATCCTTTGTTATTAATCAGTGGCATTCTTTTAATAATCTTCACAGTACTTTGGCATATGTCATATTGAAGTCACTTTCTCGAGGAAGTTGGACGCCACTCCTCTGTCACAAGAAGATATATTTCTAAGGCCAAAAAAAGCATGAGTGGCTGGTTACAGATATTAGAGATTCCTAAGACAGTGAAAACTTCCTGCCCAAATCATATTATAGAGTAGATTATTTTCAGGTGTGTTAGCACTTTTATAATTGTGCCTGCTATGAATACAAGATTGCTTTGAATATAAGCTCCCTCATAAAAAATGGAAAAGGAAGATTGTGTTATCATTGAATATATATGCCCTTTCCTTAATGTGAATGATTATTTGAGCATCATGCATTCTTCTATCTCAGGATTTTTTTTAATATGTATTAATTACTTGGTAGAGTTCCTTATGAAACTTTTGAATCATGCATGTAATCTTTTGTTCAAAAAAATGAACAAAAATACTTAAGGTAACGGGTGGAATCATTATATCTATAAGCTAAAACAATTATAAATGTGATATCCTCTTTAATTTGTTTTTTTTTTTTATAAAATTTTTTATCCTTCAACGTGATATTAAAAACTATTATGGAGTTATAAGATTGGTTTTATGGTTGAAGAAAAGGAGGGAAGGAGACTCAATACATAAAAAAAAATGTGAGAAAAAATCGTACTAATTGCATGTTTAAATCTCAATTAAAAAAATTAAAACATGCGGATAGAGAGGGTGGTGTACCCGTCTTTCCACTAATATTATATAATTACAATTTTTCTGATATTTTCCGTCTTTTTCCTTATTCCTGATCTTTTTTATTTGTTTGAGGACTATATTCAAATGAAAGATGAGTTATCCCACAGGAAAATAACCGTCAATAGTAAAGTGGAAGGAACCGCATTTTCTTTCAATGTTTGGAAAGTGCAGCCTTTGTATTTTTCATTTTTATCTATGTTGTGGAAAGTACCATAAGTATTGTGCTTTATAATAGGTTATTTCATACTTAAATGTTCGATAGGCGTAGGTTTCTCATCAGATTATTCAAATGGTTACACGTCAAGCACGTGTACAGAGAATCAAACAATTAGTTAATGTATAAGGGATGAATCTTTAGTTGAAGACTATATTTAGAACAACAGTGAAGTTTTTCATTTAATTTTCAGATTTTATGAGTATGGTATAAATAACATTGAGTTTTCATTGATGCTTCTCTGAATTATTATTTTTTCCCCAAAAGAATTGTGGAACTGAACTTAGCAATTTCGATCTTTTAAAAAAGTCAACCAAAGTGTCTTCATAAAAACCAGATGAATGGCCTTTAAAAAGAAATTCTCATGTGAATCAGTTTAAAGTGATCAGAAGCAGGCCAGGGTACCTTTAGGTAGGTTTGGAATCTTTTTTACCTAATTATACGTTTATTTTCGTATTTGTTTCCTAGGTCAGTGAGTGTTATTTAATCCATTGGATCATAGACTAATTCTGCTCATAATACGTGGTTGTTGTTAGTCTAAAAGAATATTGCACTCAAAGGAAATTAAACATGTAAGTTTTAATGATTTTTCTAAGGGTCACTATAGTGGAAAACCAAACAAGATCTTCAAAATTAATGATTCTCATAATTAATAGATAAACGATGTGTATACCTTTCTCTTTAGTGATACTTCTTTTGACGTGCTTTGATTTCCTTGAGAGGAAGGAAACATGATTCTACTTCCTTGACTCTTCTTTCTATTATCTTTATCTTTCGTGATAGCGGTTAGGATTGAGAGAATACTCTAATATTAGGAAGAAAACTTTATTTCATGTTAGTCGGTATTAACCCCTTTATAACCACTACTCTCATCAAATATTAGTTGTCTTTAGAAACTGTTTCACTTAAGTTTACAGCCAATTTATAATTTAGTCAACAACAATTAATTATTTATTAGTCCTTAATAAGCCACATATGTCTCTCACATGATACACTAAATTTTATTTTCTCCCACTTTGCTCATGTGACATATAAATAAATAAAACTTATGTAATGCACATTGAAATGATTAAATAGTTTAATACATTAGGCACGTCATAGTTTCACAATAAATAATAGGTACTAATCTGATGACGACCAAGACCTGAATGCTTGGATTGGATCATTTACAGATGCAAATTTCAAGACTCCATGGATAGTGTTTTGAAAACTAAAAAAATAAAATGGAGAATATTAAGAAGATGATAACGAATGATGGCACGATCCGTAATGGAGCGATAAGTCGGAGGAGGATTCGCCACAAAGGAAAGCTTTCCTTATAAGAATCGATTTGGGTTTAGTCAAGAACCAAGAAGAGACTAAGCTCTCAATTCAAGCAAAAACTTGATTTCATTAATCAAAGTTATCCCAAAAATAGAAATAACTGAGTACTTATAGATCTAAGCCTCTCTTAACACACTAAAATGCACGGTTTAGGTTTATTTTTGTCCACATTGAGGCCCACTACACAAATAAATAAGAAACACAAAAAATCCTCACAGAAGTTGCGCACTAAGAGAGCCATGTGCACTAAGCTTGAAAATCTCTCTGCCAAGAAATTGCGCTAAGCACGACATGCACGCTAAGTGAGCCAAGGCATTGCGCTAAGCGAGCCACACCACTAAGCCCAAATAACTATCTGCCAAGGAATTGCGTTAAGCGCGATATGCGTGCTAAGCGAGCTGTTCAACAATCATCAATATGCTCTAATTCAGCTTCTTATGGAATCCTCCATCCTTGCCTTTGATAAGTATAAGTAGTCTAGCCTTGATTCTCTTGGTTATCTCTTCTTGTAGAAGCTTGGCTTTGGACCTTGTCATTGGACCCTTCAATTCATGGAATGCTTCTAGATCTTTATGCTCTTTGGATAGTCCTCTATCATCCCCTTCTTGTTGAAAAAATTTGTCCTCGGATTTGCATCCAAAATACCTATATTGCAAGAAGATCAACAACATTAAAACTAGAACTCACCCTATACTCACTTCCAAGACACTTCTATCATGGTATAAGTGCTTGGTGCATTGGTTAATAAAACATGGTTCTCAAAACATGAGTCGCATGAAAGTGCTTGGTGCGTTGGTTAAGCCAAAAGGCATGACCAACCACTCATAAAGTCCAAACTTAGTTTTGAAAGAGGTTTTCCATTCATCACCTTCTCTCATTCAAATTTGATGGTAACCACTTTTCAAATCTATTTTGGAGAAAACACAAGAACAATAAAGTTCATCTAACATATCATCAAGTCTAGGAATAAGATGTCTATACCTTACAGTGATGTTGTGATAGGTTTACAATCGGTGCACATCCTCCATGTGCCCTCTTTATTGGGGACTAGGATGACCGACATTGCACATGGGCTTAAGCTTTCCTTCACCCATCTTCTTTGCATCAACCCTTCAACTTGCTTTTGAATCTCCTTGGTTTCTTTTGGATTACTCATATAGGCAGCCCTATTAGGAAGTGAAGCTTTAAGAACAATATCAATTTGATGCTCAATTCCTCTTATCAAAGAACCCTCCTTGTGGAATACATCTCTATAATATTGCCAAGGTCCTCCAAGCAACACATGGTCGACTTCCATGGAAACCATATCGCACAACACTTCATCAACATACTTTCCAATGGAGAATGTAAGCAACACTTGCTTATCAATAACCAACTCACCATTGTCACTCAACCATTGCAACTTATAATGTTTAGGGGTGAGGGGCGGTTTTTAAACCAAGCATCTCCGCTAGTCTAGTGCTTACAACATCGGTACAACTTCCTCCATCAATGATTAGAGAATAAACTTTTCCATTCAACAAGTATCTAGAATGGAAAATGTTTTCTCTTTGTGTATCATCTCGATCTTTGCACAAACTTTCCATGAGTCTTCTTACCATCTAAAGATCTCCCTCTTCCGGTTGAAGAAAACCATCATCCTCACCTTCACTAGAGGAACTATGAGAACTCTTAGATGACTCATTATCCACCTCTCCATTCTCCAACACAATTATGGTCCTTTTGATAGGACATTGAGATGTTATATGACCCTTTGGGATTCGTGTCTCATTGTGTAATTAATGCATAAACTCTCTTCCTCTATGCCTTTGTAGTGTTGATTTTGACCCCAAAGAGCCCATTAGGTCCCTTTGGAGACTTTTTTCATCTTTTTTATTTTTTATTATTTAAAAAAAACTATTTTTTAAAGGAGACCCAGATACAATTAGGGTATGACACTTTGGTTACTCTTTGAATTGAAATCTTTGGTTGTTTTCAAGGGCTAAAGAAGAGTTAGAGAGTGTAAAAAGACAAGAGTAAACCTTATAGAAAAACTCTTACAAGTGTGAATCACGAGTGTTGAAGAGTGTAAACACTTAATGAGTGGTAAGGTCCAATATTTTGTTTGTTTCACTAACATTTTCTTGTAGCAATGGTGTTCGAAAGTGATAGTGATCCACCTTCTCCTAGATCTGCTAGGCTAAGGGCTTTGCCTAAGCAAATGGAGAAATTATATAGAAATGTTGAGAGGAGGATAGGACACAAATTTGATGAGATACAAAGAAGCACAAGCCCTTTCCTCTCTTTCTCTCTCTTTCTCTCCATTCTCTCTCTCTTCTTCTTCTTCTTCTTCTTCTTCTTCTTCTTCTTCTTCTTCTTCTTCTTCTTCTTCTTCTTCTTCTTCTTCTTCTTCTTCTTCTTCTTTTTGTTTTTTTTTTTTGTATATGTCCCTTTGTTTAATCTCGTCGGCGGGCACCTTGGCTTTTGGCGAGAGACTTGGGGGTCACCTTCGCATCGCGACCTTTAGGATAGGAGAGAAGTTCCTTCTCGCATTTTCACTTGCTTCCTCACGTTTTCGGCTTCATCGCCACGCCACCAGTGCGCGAACAACCGTGCGACTTCATGCCGCCATGCCCCCGCGTTAGTGGTATTAGGGATCCATGCCTCCTCCATTGAGGCTTTTGCTTCCCTTGCACCGTTTTGACAGCAAGGGCACCAAGGATTTTCCAAACCTTGTGCTATTTGTGGGTCGGGCCATAATTTCCACTTTTTGCACCCACAATTTTCATAACTACACCCTCTTACCTGTTGGCCCTGGCCCATTTTGAAACAAAATTGATGTATGGCCGAATCCATTAGCCATTAGTTTTCCCAAATCTATCTTGCATTGAAACCCACTCTTCAAGAAACTTCAAGAACACACTGTTAGGAAAACTCTCGGCAAGCGTACCGATTTATCGTTGAAAGTTACAAAATTTATAAGATTCGTCTCCACAGGGAATTGGTTTACTCAATTAATTTAAGTAGAACTTGACAGTTTAATAGTTATGTACAATAATAGTGGACGAAATTCATTCAAGTGTTGATTGAAATAGATATTAACAAAAGACGGAAATAATAAACTTAGTATGACTTGATTACGAACAATTATAGAAATTTGCAG
>PYAF01001221.1:30615-47790 GCA_007407185.1 Glycine tomentella | reverse complement strand
TTGGCCCTTAAAAACTGGTCTGCCGACATACCCACGCGACTCACTTGACCTCCCACGCGATCCACTTGAGATGGCAGACAGAAATCACCTTTCTGAGCCACTTCTCACGCGACTCGCGCCATATATCCACGCGACTCGCGCCATCTCTTCGGGCCTTCCACGCGACTCACGTGGATCCCAAGTGACTCGCGTGGAGTTCTAGTGAAAAACCATGCTTTCTGGACCACTTCCCACGCGACTCACGTGGATCTTCACGCGACTCGCGTGGCATGGCAGAACCATCTGCCCGGTATAACACATATGGCGCGTGTCGCGCCACCCTTCAAGTGGGTCGCGCCATATGCCAGAACAGCCATAAAACTTGCATTTCTAAGCACCTTTCACCGGCTTTCTAACCTGAATCCCCGCGCTATCGCGCGGGGTTAAGCGCCGAAAAGAAAAAGGATAAGGGTCCTTACAAAAACTAAGACTTAAAATTCTTCAGATTCCTCCATTCTAAGAGTGGCTTCTATATTATTTAGCTTATCATTGATATCCCTAAAAGTGCTTTGAGTCTCAGCCCTGAATTCATGATGCATGCTGAGTAGTCCATCCATCTTTGCTAGCATGAGGGACTCAAATTGAGTATAGAGAGGCTGGTTAGGTTCCCTTGAGTCTGCAGAAATGTCCTCTTGATCACCAGCATCAGCAAGATCAGGTTGTGGCATTTTAGGAGTCACTTGCTGTTGTTGCCCAGCCATCACCCATCCATATGGTGTCTTTATTAATCAAAGCTTGGACAGATGTGTTTCTTGGATAAGGCTATTTGAGGAGTTGGTGTTGTCCATCACCTCATCGTTACGTATTTTCGGCAAGCGCACCAATTTGTCATTGTAAGTTACAAAATTTATAAGATCGTCTCCACAGGGACTTGAGCTTACTCAGTTAATCCAAATAGAATTTAAACAGTTCAACAGTTATGTACAAGTACGTTGAGCGAAATTTCATTTGTTTGATAAAGTAACATAAAATTACTAAACTTAGTAAAATGAAATATATTTATGAGAAAGTGGGATTGGATTTCATCATTCTTATCCTTTTATATCCAATTAATATTACCATGCATAAATCAATTTCTATCTTTATTGATGCACACTATTTTACCTCGAATCGATCCCTCGCATTTGAGTTCTAAGGATATCTACCGAATATCGATCCCTCGCATATGAAGTAAATACCCCAGCATTAAGAATTATAATCGCGTGCTTTATGCAATCAAAACGTTATGAGTAAAATCATTCGGTTCAAACCCTAAGATTACTTTCTAGTCTCACTTTCATGAAACTAGTGATCAAGTAGAATCAAGCATTACGGACAAAATGAAATTACCAACAAGGAATAGAAACGATTAATGCGTAAATAAATATTAAAAGATAGACATAGGGATAAGAAGATTACATCCAATCCTTAGAGAAGTTAGCTGCTCATAGTGGAGAGAACCTCCTCAAGAGAAGAATTGATGAAGAAAATCGTCATCGCCTCTTTCCAGCAGAGTCTCCGCACTAATCCTCACTTCTCTCACTTTCCTAACCTACCTAATACTACTATTTAACCTTCCTGAACCTAAGCAACAACCTAAGCAAGAAGGGTGAAGCAAAAAGCATGCATTCCTCTCCAATTTCATGGCCTATTTATATGAATCTTCCTCCTGCTAGCTTCACTCGCCTAAGCCACCATTTTCTTCATGTTTTGGTTGCCTGGGCGAGCTTAACATATCTTCTTGGTACTTGTAGCTCGCCTGGGCGAGCAAAATACACTATGGTTGGTCTCTTGGGCGAGTTAAAGTCTTAATTCTGAAGAAAGCTTTGGGCCTTGATGGATTCTGGCCTGGTTTGCTTGTTACACCTCCCATACTTGCTATATAAGCCTTTTTTGCTTGCTTTGCTTATTCGGAAGCTTTGAAAATCCACAGAATCTATCAAAATACAAGACATGATTGGATTAATCTTCCAAAACAACTTTTATTTAAGTACTAAGCATATTTTAACTAGGTTTAGGAAAGTTTATAAGCAAAGTTAAATGGAATCAAAAGATAAGTGCCAACATTTAAAGCATGATTTTAACTGAAATATGGCACTTATCACTCATTGGTCACATCAATCTTGAAATTATCAATGAACCTAGAGACGAGAATAGGATAAGGAAAGGGATAGTTGACAAGCCTCTTGGATTTTAACATAATCTCTTGAAAGATAATTACCCAATTCATGGGTATGGAATGCTTTAGTCCATACACAAGTCGTAGGTCTTCATCAGTTGCTTGGGCATGGTTTGTTGCCCTTGGAGTGATGACATATGTGGGAATATAATGAAGGAGCCTATCCTCAGGGGTCATTAGGCCAGTTCCCAACCTATTCCTCAGTTGCATGTTGGGGTCAATTAGCATACCTCTATAGGTATCCATCTTATTATAACCCTCAGGGTTTTCTTCAAATTTTCTCTCCCCCTCACACACTACTCCAGCAATTGTTTCCCATACTATCAAGATACCATAAGGAAGAGCTTGCTCTAAGACATACCTACAAAAAGAACAAATCACTTCATAGGAAGAGGTACCAAATTGAGGTTGGGTTCAAAGGGGTTAGTTGCTTGCTTTTTCTTTTCTACCCAAATACACTCACCATTAGGTACCTAGATTCTTCTTGCAAAACATAGGTAAGATGTGTGTCTTCTCTACATACAATAGTGACAAAGAACAACTTTTTATGAATTTCTAAAAAAACTATTTTGATTGAATCTTGGTTTCTTCTTCTTCTTCTGTTTTGGAAGCACAAATGTTGTCTTTTGAACATTTTTAAAACTCTTTTTGTACCCCAATCCGGAAGTGTCATCAAACTGTTTTTGAGCACTCAACATATCATTCAAGTCACATTTTCCTTTGTTGACTTTTTCCAAGATATCAATCAACTCATTGTTCTTTGAAACAATCTGCATATATTTCTCTTCTTGATTAAATCTATACTCATCAAACACTTTTTGCAGCATTTCATATTTGTCACTAGTTGTAGAGGAAGAGGCACAAATACAACCACTTGATTTATAGCTTGAAGTAAGTTTTTCATTTTCTTCCTTCAAGTTACAAACTTCAGTTTGTAATTCCATTATTTTTTTCAAGATGATTTTCAATATTTTTCTTAAGCTTGTTGTTGGATTTAGCAAGCCTTTTAGCCTCTTTGTACATCTCTTGAAAAGCAAAAATAGCTTGATCAAGTTCAGAGGTTACCTCATCTTCTTCTTCTAAGAGATCATCATTCTCTTCATTGACAATTGAAGTAAGGCACATGTTAGCTTCCTCTAATTCAGTGGAGGATTCGGAAGTTGTAGAATCATTGTCCTCCCAAGCAATATAGGCTCTTCTTGGCTTTGCTTCTCTCTTGCCTTTGCTGTCACTTTGTTGTTTCTTCAAGTAAATTGAACATTCTGACTTTATGTGGCCAGGTTTCCCACATTCAAAGCATGTGAAGTTATTGTCAATCTTCTTGATGTTGCTACTGTTGTTGTTGGTATTGCTCTTGTTATTTCTTGAGAATCTTTTGCCCTTATTCTTCTTTAGAAACTTGCTGAACTTTTTCACAATTAAGTTCATGTTTTCTTCATCTTCCTCATCACTTTAGTTTTCTTGTTTTCCACCTTAGGTGCTGCAACCTTTAGTGCAATTCCTTTGCCTTTTCTATCTGCATCTTCACCAAAGGTTAGTTGAGATAATTCTAATTCATACTCAAGTAACTTACCAAAGAGAGTAGCCATGGTCATTTTTGAAAGATCTTTGGATTCTTTGATAGCTGTCACTTTTGGTTGCCATGCTCTAGTGAGACACTTCAAGATTTTGATGTTTAATTCCTCAACATCAAAAGTCTTTCCAAGTCCCAAAAGATGATTCACTATGTGTGTGAATCTTGTTTGAGATATGCTTTCATATTGATTCATTTTGAACATCTCATATTCATGTATCAAAGAGTGCTTTCTTGATTTTCTCACTTCTTCAGTTCCTTCATGAGTGATCTCTAGCATCTCCCACATCTCCTTGGCACTGGTATATCTAAATGTTCTAAAGAATTCATCAGAAGAAAGAGCAGAAGTTATCATATTCTTGGCCTTAAAATCATATTGAACAATCCTCTTTTCTTCATCATTCATCTCATCCCAATCTTTGGGAATCGTGTTATTATCAACCATTTTGATGGGCACCCTAGGACCCTTTTCTATTGCATTCCAAGCACCTGGATCATTGGATTGAATAAAGATCTTCATTCTATTTTTCCAAAAACTAAAATGCTCCCCTTCAAACAAAGGAGGTCTGTTTAAAGAAGCACCTTCCTTGAAAGTTATTTGTGAAGTATTCATTTTTGAAAGAAAGTAGTGATCTTGAGTAACTTTCAAGAACCAACTATTGATGCCAATTGTAAAATATAGGAACACTTCACACTTAACCAAGAGGGAGGGTGAATTGGTTAGGCTTCGTAAATTAAAATTTCTTTAGACAAAATCAAAGTTTCCCTTAGGATCTTTATCACTTTTGAAACCAAGAAACTTTATTCAATCAAATGCTCAGCCCAAGGTATCCAATAGCTCAAAGTAATTGATAAACAAACCCAAACAAACAAGATAAACAGAATATGATCAAGACAGAAATAAAATCAATACACAAAAGGTTTATACTAGTTCACTTCAAACACTATGAAGCTACATTCAGTTTTCTTCCACTCAACACTAGAATGAAGTTCCACTATTGCAATTTTCCGTTCTTACAAGCAATTACAAAGTCTCCCCTTATCAACTCTAGATAAAGTACAGAAATCTAAAACACTATTAGATTCTTAGAGACAAACCCACTGAGAATAGTACTCAGTACAACCCCTAGAGAAACCATATCTGTAGATTACAAGCAAGAAACCCAATTACAATAGACACAAACTTACATCCAAAATCAAAACAAAAGTTACAGAAAGATTAAGGAGAGAAACAACCTGATGATCCAATGATTAACAATATAAGTGATGGATTAACACAGGTTGAGTTAACAAATTAAATCAGCTTCCCTTAATCTTGAATGAAATCTTGCTCAAGATTGACTCACAATCTAATGATCAATATAGAAGTAGAGCTAGCATGTAAAAACACTTAGAAAACACTGAGAAAGGCTCTTAGAACTGTTTTGGCTCAATGGGTATCAATAATCAATGTTGCGAAATCAAGCAAAGTGATTTCCTATTTATAACTGAAAACCGTAACAGAAATAATCGATTAATACGAGCCTAATAATCGATTAATCCAAGAATGTAATCGATTAAAATGTTCATAAGCTTTTCTGGAATTTCTATAACGGAACAAATAATCAATTATTCCGTCTTGTAATCGATTAAGACAGAAGATCTATGTTTTTCAAAATACACTATGTAATCGATTACTAGAAATGGTAATCGATTAAAGCAGGAGCCATAGCCTTTTTGATTACACTGTGTAATCGATTACTAATCGAGGTAATCGATTATCTAGTACAAAATTTAGAATTTAAACATAACAAGTAATCGGTTACCACCTATGGTAATCAATTAAAGCAGGGAGTGGCTATTTTCAGATAAGCCTGTGTAATTGATTACAGTATACTGGTAATCGATTATCCTAGTAGTTCTTAAAATACATATTTAAGCATGTAATCGATTACTACCTATAGGTAATCGATTAAAATGTTCAACAAGGCAGTTTTCTAAAAACCAAAGGTATAATAATCGATTAATCCGATATGTTATCGATTATAATGTTCATGAAAGCTTTTTCAGAATAAGTGAAGAACAAAATAATCGATTAATACAATATTGTAATCAAGAAAACCATTTTTCCAAAAACCATTGAAACAAGTTTGAAACTTAACCATTTTATGAAAGCCTTGTTATTTTACTAAACCATTTTAAGTTATTTATGAGTTAGAATGAATGCAATGCTTTAGGATCATCAGAATTGCTTTTCTCTTACATTTTATCCTAATTAATCTCCAAGTTGTCCTTTGCATGTTTGAAAGTTCAAAACTTTAGTCTTGAATCAATTTTTGCTTATGCTTCAAGCAGCTCCCCCTGAATTCAACAGTTTCTAGTGGGAAGAACAGAGAGGGGATCTCTAGTTCTAGATCTTTTGAAAAATCTATAGGTTTAGATTTGAATTTTACCTAGGGAGGGTAAAAGAGATCACTGTAAGCTTGTAAATATATTATATTTTTTATAGTGAAACTCTAATCAAGGTTTGATTAGAAGGAACTGGATGTAGCCTCCGGGGTTGAGAGGTGAACCAGTATAAATCTTATATGTTTGAATATTTCTTTTATCTTCATATTGTTCTTGAAGTATTACGTTTTTGTTCATATCACAAGATTGGTCACAGCACTAAAGTGGTTTGATTGATAAAGGTGAAAGCATTGGTAAAAGTTTTTGTTTAAGGTGAAATAGAAGGTGAAGAAATTGTTTTCTTAATTGTTTTTAAAGATACGATCCTTCTTGAAAGTCTTCCATTGTAGCAAATTTTGAAAGGAATTTTAAAAACTCTGAGGTTAAACCAATTCACCCCCCTCTTGGTTATTTGCATAAGTGTTCATTATATTTTCATCATCTTCTAGATTGATGTCAAATCAGTCATCTTCATTCTGGTAGAAATCGTCCGACGATTGTGAGGAGCGTTCGATGGGTTCTTTAGCTAGATTCTTGGATGAGGAGCAGGCGTCTTCATTCTCCTTCTCCAAAAGATTAAAGATCATCTTCATATTCTCCTTGAACTTCTCTTTCGAGGTGGAAGATGCCAAGATTGGTATGACTTGTGATCTTTGATTGAGGAATTTGCACGCTTCAGGATCTGCTGCTTTGGTGAGGGTTGGATGTTGTTTAAATCAAAGCGATACCTGGTCTGGACTAGCCCTTGAGTGGTCAAACTGAGACCACCACTGGACAAGAGCTTGCCTTCGAAGCATCGACAATTGCCCCTTGACTGACACATTATCATAGACATATCGCCATTGGAAGATCCAGGCGAGAGACAACTTACTGAAGAAGTGTAAGTCCACCGGGAAGGGATCATTATCAAGGTGCTCAAACTTCTTAGTAAAGATTGTCAGTCTAGACACTACCTCAAAAGGGAGTATCTCAAGGATTGGTCTATAAAAATTTCACTACTGTAAAAACCATTGGGGAAACTTGTATTGGACATTTTGTTTGAAATAAATAAGCCATGAATGCATAAAGTCTTTATTCTAGAAATGAAAGACCTTATACCAGGCAATTTGATAATCCAATAAGAAAAACCAATGGGATCATAGTTTTGAGAAAATATTTTTATTTTATTCAATTCTCCAAATTCTATAGGTGTTAGGACCTTAAGGATTTGTAGAGTTAAATAAGTGATTTGCCCAGAGTCTTTATTTTTATGATGTTTAATATGGACTGAGTTGGTGTCGACAAAAATAAACTCATAAAAATGTCTTGTCTTGAGCAAAGAGGTTGGCATGTAATGAAACTAATTACCCTGAAAGTCTTTAGGGAATATTTTTTGGGGAACTCTATTTGGCTTGGGATCCCAAAACTCAGGTTCCATCTGAACCACGTCAAAGGTTTAGGTTGTTGAATAATGGCTTTGCCTTTTGGTTGGTGAATGATTAAGGGAGTTTGGGATAGATTTCTGATCATGGTTGCTAGGCTTTCATTATCTTCATCTTCAGAAGTAATGTCACCCATGTTTTGGATGGAAGGCCTTTTGGAAGGTGAGTGAGACCCTGTTCCTGAAGGGCCAAAAGAGTTTGGATTGGCATGGCATAGTCTGCTTTTGTTTGGGATTGAGGTTTGGATTTTTGAGAGGGAGACTCAGTAATGGACTGAGGTAATACCCAAGTGGATGACCCAAACTGGGTAGATGAACCAGATTTTGATTGGTTTTTGGGACCTTTTTCTTGTTTGGACGAAGATCTAGACCTTGTGTTAATACTCTCGGTAAGCGTACCGATTTCTCGTTGTAAGTTACAAAAATTTATAAGATCGGCTCCACAGGGACTTGAGCTTACTCAGTTAATCCAATTATAACTTAACAGTTAAATAGTTATGTACAAGTAGGTTGAGCAGAATTTCATTTGTTTAAGAAAGTAACGGAAGATAACTAAACTTAGCAAAAATGAAATATAATTATGAGAAAGTGGGATTGGATTTCATCATTCTTATCCTTTTATATCTAATTAATATTACCATGCATAACCCCAAATCAATCCCTCGCATTCGAGTTATAAGGATATCTACCGAATATCGATCCCTCGCATATGAAGTAAATACCCTAGCATTAAGAATTATAATCACGTGTTTAATGCAATCAAAACGTTATGCCCTATTCCTAGCAATGTAACGTAATGAGTAAAATCATTCGGTTCAAACCCTAAGATTACTTTCCAATCTCACTTAGAATTAAATTCATGGAACTAGTGATCAACTAGAATCAAGCATTACAGACAAAATGAAATTACCAATAAGGAATATAAATGATTCATGCATAAATAAATATTAAAAGAGAGACATAGGGCTAAGAAAATTACATCCAATCCTCAGAGAAGCTAGCCAACCATTGTGGAGAGAACCTCCTTAAGAGAAGAATTGATGAAGGGGTCCATCACCGCTTCTTTCCGGTAGAGTCTCCACACTAATCCTCACCTCTCACTTTCCTAACCTACCTAATACTAATATTTAAGCTCCTAAGCTAAGAAACAAGACAAGAAGCAAAGGAAATGAAAATTGAATGCCCTTCCTCTCAAATTCGTGGCCTATTTATAGGTTTTCCTCTCTTGCCAGCTTCACTCGCCCAGGTGAGTAGTTTGGCCTATGTTTGCTCGCCTGGGCGAGCTAATGTTATCCCCTTGGAACTTGGTGCTCGCCTAGGCGAGTCAAATGCACTAGAGGAGCTCACCTGGGCGAGTTAGAATCTTAATGCTAAAGAATGCTTTGGGCCTAGATGATTTGTGGGCCTGTTTTGCTGTTAACACCTCCAAGTTTTGATCTTTAAGCCCTTCCTTGCTTGTTTTGCTTGTTTCGGATGCTTCGGAATTCCTCGAAACCTATCAAAATACAAAATGTGATTGGATTAATCTTCCGAAATATGAAAAACAACATTTATCTAAGTAATAGATACAAATCAACTAGGTTTAAGGCAAGTTTATAGACAAAGTTAATGAAATCAAAAGATACGTGTGTTACATTATTTTCGGCAAGCGCACCGATTTGTCGTTGCAAGTTACAAAATTTATAAGTTCGTCTCCACAGGGACTTGAGCTTACTCAGTCAATCCAAATAGAATTAAACAGTTCAATAGTTATGTACAAGTAGGTTAAACGAAATTTCATTTGTTTGAGAAAGTAACATAAACTTACTAACTTAGTAAAATGAAATATACTTATGAGAAAGTGCGATTGGATTTCATCATTCTTATCCTTATCCAATTAATATGCATAAATCATCGTCTATCCTTATTGATGCACACTATTTTACCTTGAATCGATCCCTCGCATTCAAGTTCTAAGGATATATACCGAATATCGATCCCTCGTATATGAAGTAAATACCCCAACATTAAGAACTACAATTGCGTGTTTTATGCAATCAAAATGGTATGCCCTATTCCTAGCAACATAACGTAATGAGTAAATTCATTCGGTTCAAACCCTAAGATTACTTTCCAGTCTCACTTAGGATTTATGTTCATGAAACTAGTGATCAAGTAGAATCAAGCATTAAGGACAGAATGAAATTACCAACAAGGAGTAGAATGATTTATGCATAAATAAATATTAAAAGAAAGACATAAGGATAAGAAGATTACATCCAACCTCAGAGAAGCTAGCTATTCATAGTGGAGACAACCTCCTCAAGAGAATAATTGATGAAGGGCCCCATCACCGCTTCTCTCCGGTAGAGTCTCAACACTAATCCTCACTTCTCTCACTTTCTTAACCTACCTAATACTACTATTTAACCTCCTAACCTAAGGAACAAGCCTAAGCAAGAAAAGAATGAAAATTGGCTCCAAAGGCATGAATTTCCTCTTCAAATTCGTGGGCTATTTATAGGTATCCATCACCTGCCAGCTTCACTCGCCTAGGCCACCATTTTCTTCATGTTTTGGTCGCCTGGGCGAGCTTATCATTATCATCTTGGAACTTGTAGTCGCCTGGGCGAGCCAAATACACATGGTTTGGTCGCTTGGGCGAGTTAAAACCTTAACTCTGAAGAAAGCTTTGGGCCTTAATGGATTCTGGGCCTGGTTTGCTTGTTACACCTCCCATACTTGCTATATAAGCCTTCTTTGCTTGCTTTGCTTATTCGGAAGCCTTGGAAATCCACAGAATTTATCAAAATACAAAGCATGATTGGATTAATCTTCCAAAACAACTTTTATTTAAGTACTAAGCATATTTTAACTAGGTTTAGGCAAGTTTATAAGCAAAGTTAAATGGAATCAAAAGATAAGTGCCATCATTTGAAACATAAATTTAATTGAAATATGGCACTTATCAACGTGTCATCATTTGAAACATGATTTTAACTGAAATATGGCACTTATCACCCTACACGAGCGATTAAGCTGGCCACAACTAGTCTTGGTTTGGTATTTTTGTCTCTTCCTCTTCCTCGTGAGGAGGAGGATGATTTCACTGAATCTGGAATAGGGCTACTACTGGTTTCTCCTCTGTAAATATTCACGAGTGAGATAGTCAGGTAAAGAGTTTAAGGTACCTTTGAGGAATTCTATTTCAAAATCAAAGATATTCAAAATAGCTTGCCATTTGGCAAAAATCTGTTTTGATGCAAGGTTTTTAATATCCTTTTGTAAAATCTCTTTTGCAAAGTTACAATAAACACGTACTTGTTATGGATTTTCACCACGACAAGTGTACCGTTTTATCGTTGTAAGTTTTGAATTTATAAAAGTTCATATCCACAGGGATTTGAGTTTACGTCGGTTGATTTAAATTGTTAACAGTTTAGTAGTTATATATAGATGATAAAAAGCGAAGATTCATTTGTTTGTTTTGTTGCGTAAAATAAAGATAACGGAAAAACAAATAATGATTGCGGGAAATAAATAAACGGATACAACTCAAGTAAGTGTAGGATTGGATTTCGTCTTGCTTATCCCTTTTAATTGATTTTACCTATGCATGTTCTATTCTTATTGCCACACATGTTTAAGTAACCCTAATTCGATTCCTCGCAATTACGGTCCTAAGGATATTTTACTAAATATCGATTCCTCGCATATTTAATTAAATACCAAGCATTAAGACCTAATCACGTGTTTAATGCGATCGAAACATTAAGCCCTATTCCTAGCAACGTAACATGTAACAACCCGTAGGCCTCCGATGTGTTATCATTAATAATATCAGTTTAGCGCTTAGAACATAATTTCAAACCTCAGCGGAAGCACAGAATCGTGTTCTTGATTCATTATGTATGGAATAACAATATATCAGACAACAAACACACCAGAAACATATACCACGCCCCTACTGATCCAGTTTCTTTTCATATCATACATCATAAAGACAGATAACTTGAACATACAGGCAGATAGTCAAATATACAACAATAATACTCAGGGGAAAGTCTCATGTCATAATATCAAATAGTTCTGTACATAGTCATATACATCAGAGTCTTCACCACACCGTGGTGATACAAAAGAATAACAGTCCTCCTTGAGGGTATACAGAACTATACAACCCTTCTCAAGGGTACAAAACATAACCAAAACAGAACAGAGCCTTCAAGCTCTCCTTGCTGCTCCTCAGATAAGCAGCCTAGTCTCTGCTGGGCCTCCTGCCCTGAGACTGATCTTCTCTTCCAAAAAGGTCACATGAAATCATGGAATCTCCACACTGGGTGAGATAACATATCTCAGTAAGCTCAGCGTCCTTGGAAATCATCCCCACCCTGGCCCACAAATTCACAATACACACATCAGGCAAACATATCAAACATGGCCCACTGGCTTGGCCCTCTGGCCCTCATCATATCATGACCATACAGATGGCAGAGCTCCTCAATGCCTGGCGGAGCTCCTTAACGCCCTGACAGAGCTTCTCAACGTCAGTATCACATCAATATATATGGCAGAGCTCCTCAATGCCTGGCGGAGCTCCTCAACGCCTGAATACATGGCATAGCTCCTCAATGCCTGTATTCATCTATTGGCCAACAGATATATCTCAATCACAGCATACATTCATCCAATACAGATGCACACAATATCAATATAAACAATGCAACAGCCAATGCATGCATCATGAATCATGACCAACACTCCCCAGGAGTGTGATGTGCAACCAAAATGGGAATTCATCCCCAGGGACACTGAACTTACCTATCAAAGGAGCACTCTGTAGTTCTTTCCCTGGTTCGTGGCTCCGGCCACCAACAATCTCACAATCAAGGCCTAATCAAGGCACATGTAATCTTATATCAAAACCAAGCCAACAGGCATCCAAGTCATAGTATACAACATAACAGAATTCCCCTATCCCAGGGTTCAATCAAGTCTAGCCCATACCAGACTACTCATAGACCCTTTCAAGGTCTACCAAGGCTGCATACTAAACATCTGAGTCATCCCAGACTCAATGCAACACATGCCTGAGTACACTCATACCAGCCTCATACTCATGATATCCATGGAACGGTCTAACCTCAACACAGGCACCGTTCAATTAGCCTCTCAGGCTCATACCATCCCAATCAAGGCTCTAGCCTATCAGAGAACCATCAACAAGTGACTCTACACAAGTCATACAGGCATATACAGAGCCATGATTCAAAGTTATCCAATTCAAAAACTGAAAGCTAATCCTTCATCACTACAATGCCGTGAGTAATTTCCTCTATAGGACCCTGGGCTAATTCTAGCCCCAGCTCAGTGTGGGTCACAATATTCAGAAAACCCCAAATTCAAAAACAACCAAAGAAACTTGAGTTTCTTACCTCAGTGGCGACCAAAAAGGCTGGAGGACAGCTTTCCTTAGCTCTGTCGTCCGTTCTGCGCCTTGGGTCCTTGCCAACACTCAAGTCTCAGAGGTTTTCCTGGAGAAACCAATTCTCACTCACAAGGGGTTTTTCAAGAGAGCAATTGAAGGATTATAGCTTTCTAGTTGATTCTCTCAAGATTAAAGGTCTTTGGGAGGTGTTTAGATCAAGCAAAGAGGTCCTGGGAAGCTTGGGGAGGTCAACAATGGAGGTTAGGGGCTGAGGGAAGAAGAAAACTGTTTTCTCCCTCAACTTTTCGCGTTCTTGGCCTTATATACTCAGCCTGCCCGAGGTCTGGCGTGATCCGCGCCACAATGTCGGTGATCTGGCGCTAACAGCGCTATCCCCAGGCTAACAGCGTCAACTTCTCGAACCTGTGGCGCCACTCGCCCCACACTGGCGCCATCCGCGCCAACTCCTTCGACCAATTGGCTCTATCAGCGCTGCTCCTGGCGCTGACCGCGTGGAAAACCACAGGAATTTGATTTTCCAGGGCACTTCAAGCACGACCCGTGCGGCCCTTGCCGCTACCCGCGCCGACCTCTCCACCAATCCACGCTTTCAGCGCCACAGCTAATGGGTCTGGCGCTATCAGCGCCAACCCTGGCGCGACCCGCGCCACACCTAAAACCAGGTTTTTAAACTGAAGAAACCTGGACCAAAGGTGAGGGTCCTTACATAACACAACCAGTGATTAAATTCAGTTCAAACCCTAAATTTACTTTCCAGTCGCCTTTAGGGTTAATTTCATGAAACTAACGGTTAATTAGAATCAAGCGTTAAGCGTAGAATAAAATCACCAACAAGGAATAGAACACTGCATAAATAATTAAAAGAGCATAGGGATAAGAAGAGTACGTCCAATCCTTAGGGAAGTTTAAGCGAACATGGGCAGAACCTCCTCGAGAGAATCACCGACTAAGCTCATCATCGACCCTTTCTTCGGCAGAATCTCCTTACACAATTCACTCTACCTCACTTCCCTAAGTTCTACACTCACTTAGGAACTTAAATAAGCAAGAAACAAGAACAAGCAGCTAAGTGGGAGAGAAATGGAGTGAAGAATGATCATTTGGCCTTCAAAATCCGTCCATATTTATAGTTTTTGGCCTGCTGCTTGGTCTGGTTGCCCAGGCCACCAAATCCTTCATAAATGGGGTGCCTGGGCGAGCTAATGGCAGTTCCTAGGGACTTGTGCTCGCCCAGGCGAGTGAAATAAGAATGAATTGGTCGCTCAGGCGAGTTAAAGCTTATTCATGAAGGAATTGTTGGGCCTTGGTGCTTGTTGGGCTTGGTTTGCTGTTTGAGGCTTCTTCCATTGCTTAGTTCACTCCATGCTCCTAGTTTCGCCAGCTTGGTTCTTTCATATCCTTCAGACCTAGCAAAATTGAACCAATTAATTGGACGAAATCTTTTCGAAACATGAAAGCATGACTTACCTTTACATAATCATCATTTGACTAGGTTTCTAGGGTTATCTTGTGACTAAATCAATTAAAATAACGGATAAGTGCCATATTTGAATCCTATTTTCACTAAAATGTGGCACTTATCAACTCCCCCCAACCTAGAATCTTGCTTGTCCTCAAGCAAAGGTCAAAATATCATGCTTTGACAAAAATCAACTTAATTTTTTATCAGAGCAGATTTTTCAAAAAGTAGTTAACCTTGATACTTTGAGAAAACAAAATGATGGATTTTCATGAAATCAAAATGAGGTTAGAGTCAAATTTACACTTCATTTCAAAAAGACCTCAGAGGAAACATTTGACTGATATTAAATAGAGGAAAACCTCTCAATAAGTGTTTAATTCTCCCACAGGTAAGTGTTTAGTCTCACATCTATCACTGATATATCATAGATAAATTTTGCAGTTCATTTCCCATCAAATCATAATACATACTCATCATGAATCATTAGGTCTTTTATGGCTGGGTTTGGCTAGAAAGAAATCTTGGTATATTCAAATGACCTTGGGATTAGGAGAGCAAATAGAGATAGAGACATTTAGATCATTACCTCCTATTCCTTTTCTCTTTTTCCAAGATATCTATTTATCATTTTTATTTTTCTTTTTCACCCATTCTTTTTCATCACAATGGATTTTATTTCCTTTTTCTTTTTCTTTTATTTCTTTTCTTTCTTTTTTCTTTTTCAAAAATAACACACAACCACTTCTAAATTCCTTTTCATAACATAAGCTATCCAAAAGAAATTTTCCATCACAAATCATTCCCTTCTTGCTCTCCTAACCTTAGGTAAGGTATGGAATTCCTATCCTAGGTTCAGGGTTTCAATCAAATATTAACTGTTTAGGCTCAAAAGGGGTTTTCAAAGGATAAATCATTTGATATATTTGGATAGCTTTTTGGCCAGTGGCTAATAATATGTTCAAAGAGAAAGATGGCCTAAATCATATCCACGAATCATATGCTTTATAACAATTAGAAATTCATACAAAAATTACTATAGATTATATCAGTGAGATCTATCTGTGTATAATGTCTGTTTGGATGCACACACTCACTTGGGCTTTAAGGTTTGTTTTCATGTTTTCCATCAAATCATTTGTTTCCCACTGAAGTTATTTATCAATTTCCATGTAAAAAGACTTTTACCTTGTTTTGATTCTTCTGAAAAGATCATTTATTTTTGTTTTTCATTTCTCAAGGATTTCTACAAAAAACTTCATTTTTGTGGTTCTGATCTTTAAGAAGAAGTTTCAAAACATTTTCAGTTGATTCTTTTCAAAACATAATATATCAAAAAGATTTTTCAGTTTTACCAAAAAATTTTGTCCTAAATTACTATTTTTATTTACAAAACTATGTTTAGACGCAAGATATTTACACTTTCCCAAAAAGTTTTACCTGAATATGCACTGCTTCATCATAAGCTATATACGAAATAGTTATCAAAAATAGTAATATAATTATTGTAATTCAACCATCACTACCCATGTGCATCAAAAAGTAACCATGATAGTGCATAAACAGAGTAAACCAAAATAAACAGAGTAAAATAAGTAAGTATGTAGAAAGCCATAAAGAAAGCGATAAATAAATCAAAAAGAGTGTCACAGATTTTGGAGGTCCGTAAGATAAGCTGCTAGGTCTTGCTCCAAATCATCCACCACCTCTCCTCCTTCTGCTGCTGCTGTAGTTGCAGGGTTTTCAGCTGCAGGGTCCTGCTGGGCTGTGGAGCCTCCCACCTCCTCCTGAAAAATTGGCCTGTCCCCAGGCCATGCTACATATTTAACAACATATCTGACTAGGTTGCCTCCTAGAAGCGCTTCTTTTACGTCGTATTAGCTGGACGCGTTGCAGCTCAAATGTCTTGAAGTTGTATCACAGTGGTGAGTCTTTCAAATTCACCACCTAGATACGGCTTGAGTATGCTTCCATTTACAGTCCACGTTCTTTTTGTACTGGGGTCCTCGAGTATCACAGCTCCATGTGGCTTGACTTCCTTTATAATGAAAGGTCCGGACCATTTTGACTTCAATTTTCCTGGAAACAATCTTAATCGAGAGTTAAATAACAAAACATTTTGTCCAGGATGAAAATTTCTTTTCACAAGCTTCTTATCATGATAGAATTTAACTTTTTCTTTGTAAAGCTTGGAATCTCATAAGCTGAGAGCCTTATTTCTTCTAGTTGATGCAACTGTAGCTTCCTTTGTTCACCTGCAAGGTTAGTGTCAAAATTAAAGAATTTTAAGGTCCAGAAAGCTTTATGTTCTAGTTCCACTGCTGTAACACCCCGTGTGCACCCCGTGCGTTATCACTAATAATATCAGAATCGCGCTATCAGCGTCATATAAAACGGTGCGGAAGCGATAGAATCGTTTTCCTTAATTTCATTATGCATGAAATATAAAACACATCACATGAAAACACCATTAAACCCCAGCCGATCCAGATAAAACTCTACATAACTTAAACAAAACATAGGCAGATATATACATAACTAAACAAAGAAAATCAGGAGGAACATTCCCTCATACAACAACATCATAATCTGTACATATACATGCTCAAAAAACAAGACCACATCTGGTCATACATCATTATATGTACAGTACAACGGGTGTACACTCACA
>PYAF01001221.1:16217-30515 GCA_007407185.1 Glycine tomentella | reverse complement strand
ATACTAGGGATATCTCTACCATCTGTATGAGGCTGCATCTGTATAGCAGGAAACATCTCATACTGGTATCCCTACACTCTATATGAGGCTACGTCTGTACATATAGGAACATCTCCCCACTCGGAGGCTACCTCTATATGACAGGAACATCTCATATCGATCTCATACAATCGCCTGAGGAGTCAATCCACACTGGGAGAACCATCCATCAGGACTTACATCTCAACGACCCGGGGAGTCATGCACGAAGGGAGCACCGTCCACCAGGACTCTCATCTTAACTGCCTGGGGAGTCATCCACAAAGGGAGCACCGTCCACCAGGACATCAATCACATGTCTATGAGATATCATCTCCTACCATAGCCTGGGAAGACTACGTCTGTGGATATAAGAACATCTCCACATTAGGAGGCTACCTCTATATCACAGTAAACATCTCCTCATCAGGTCTTACTCAACACCTAATGCTTGAGAAATCTCTCCGCTCAGGACTTCACACACAAGGCCTGAGGCATCAGTCATCTCAGGACTTCACCACAATGCCTGAGGACTCACTCAACTCAGGACTTCAATCATCTCTGCCTAAGGAAACATTCATCCTCAGGACTTTAGGCGGAGAGCAGTGGCACCTCCCAAGGAATCTCAGCTATTCCAGGGAGTCCTTAAACTCTACCTTTGGCTAGGGAACCTCAACTAGCCCGATACTAGTCCAGTATCCTGTAGGTTCCATCACAGATCATTCTCCGATCTGCATCTCATCAAAACCATAGAACACATCACAGTGTTCATACATCTCGGCCCAAGGCCCACCTGAACCACAGGTGTCAAATACCCTTACACTTCTCAGTGTCTATCCTAGGGTTCATCATACATTTCACCTATCTCTGGAACGGCCTGAGTATTTCTCCAAACGCCATTCATCTAGCCTTTAAGGCTCACACTATTCATAATCCTCAACATAGGCCACCTAGGCCTTTCATCATATACACTTATCAAAACGGCCACCCTGGCCTTTCAGTTCCTAGCATGCACAATATATATATACATATATTCAAACCTAGCATGCATTCTTCACCCGCTTGGGTGGTAAACCAAAGAAAGGAAGAAACTTCAGAACGATGAGCTTACCTAGCAAGCCGTGTCTCACCGCTTCAACCTCGAACTCTGGCCTGTGTCTCTGACACCCATAGTGTCTAGTCCTATCAAGGCACACAACCACATATCACAGACCATCCACAGATAACATAACAAGCTCATCAGACAGCCTCAACTGTCTCTGAGAAAGGAACCTCAGTCCTTTCTATCAACCCGAGTCATCTACTCAAGGGTTTCTCAGGCTAATCCTCTATAAGCCTATACGTAGACCTTTCAGTGGTCTATCTCAGATCACCATGGCCTCAGAGTCCCTCTAGACTCAATCCAAGCCATAAACAATGAGCATCACAGCTCATTCCACCCAAAACCTCAGGGTTCCATAGGGCTTGGATGGCTCATCTCTCAAGACACCGTCACCATGGCCTATCAGGCACCACAAGCCCATCAGTTTGGCTCTTGCATGTCTCAAATCAAGTGACTCAGTCCAAGTCACACATGCCAGCCTAGAGCCAAAACCAACAGTCTCCAAATCACAAATTGAAAGCTAATCCTTACTCCTCTCATCATTCTAAACACATCTTCCAACTGGACCCAGAGCTAATTCTAGCTCTATCACAGATGGGTCACTATTCACAGGAAACCCGCAAATCCAAAATCAATCGGAGAAACTCGAGTTTCTTACCTCAGTGGCGACACAGAAGACCTCTGGAACACTCCTCCAAGCTCAGGTGTCCGTGGGTCGCTGCCGTTCCTCGCTAAACTCGAGTTCTCTTCAACCTCTCTGGGGTTTCTCAAGATAAGGGGTTTCAGAGAGATTTGAGGAAGGATTCAAGCTCTCTTAGGGTTTCTAGGAGGTTTGGATGGTTTGGGAAGTGTTTAGACCAAGGTATAGGGCTCAAGGAAGCTTGGAGCAGCCATTAATGGAGGTTGGGACGCTGGGGAAGAAAAAGAAATTGTTTTCCTCTTCCATTTTCGCTTTTTGGGCCTTTTTATAGGCCCTGTCGTGCAGCCCACGCTCCAGGCGTGGCACTCCAATGAAAATCAACTTTCTGGAGCACTTCCCACGCTCCAGGCGTGGCCTCCCACGCTCCAGGCGTGGCATGCAGAATTTGGCTATGTACCCCCGGTAGTACATAGGCTTGTTGGTGCAGTCCCTTCTGTTCTGCTTAATCTCTGCTATGAATCCCCTTGCTGATCGCGTGGGGTCTAGCGTCAACCGCGCCATGCCTTAGGGTTATCACAACTGCTAAGTGGCAAGATTTGCCATAAACCAGTTGAAATGGGGTAAGCCCAGTGGGTGCTTTGAAAGTGGTTCGGTATGCCCAAAGAGCTTCACCAAGTTTCTGAGAGCAATCCTTGCGTGACTGGGCAACTTTCTTTTCTAAAATTCTCTTGATTTCTCTGTTGGAAACTTCGGCTTGCCCATTAGTCTGTGGATGATACGGAGAAGCTACTTTATGTCGAACACCATAATGCTGGAGGACCTTTTGAAGTTGGGCATTACTGAAATGTGATCCTCCGTCACTGATGAGAACACGTGGTGTTCCAAATCGAGCAAAAATGTTTCTCTTCAAGAATCGGATAACTGTTTTTGAATCAACTTGTTGTACAGCTACTGCTTCAACCCATTTGGTCACATAGTCCACTGCTAACAAGATATATTCATTGGAGTATGAAGATGGAAATGGACCAATGAAATCGATTCCCTAACAATCAAAGGCTTCAACTTTTAAGATATTTTGTAGAGGCATTTTGTTTCTCTTTCAATAGGTTATATGCACCAATCTTGAAAAGGTAAGGATCGTCCCATACAAAATACTTATCATCACTGAGAAACTTCCTCAGGGATTGCACCTACTGCCTTAAAATTAGCCATTTCTGCAAACCATGGCCTTTCTAAGATAAGTAGGAGTTTCTCATCGTGAAATTCTTCTCGAATTTTTGGACTGAGGTGGCTTCATTGCTGAGTCTGGATAAATGATCAGCAACATAATTCTCACACCCTTTCTTATCCTTTATTTCTAAATCAAATTCCTGCAGCAATAAAATCCATCGGATAAGTCTAGGTTTAGAATCAGTTTTTACCAATAAATATTTGATTGCAGCATGATCTGTGTAAATCACCACCTTTGATCCAATTAGATAAGATCTAAATTTTTCCAAGGCATATACTATGGCAAGCAGTTCTTTTTCCGTTGTTGCATAATTAATTTGTGCATCATTTAAAACCTTGCTTGCATAGTGTATGAGATGAAAAACTTTGTTTTTCCTTTGACCCAAAACTACTCCCACCGCGTAATCACTTGCATCACACATAATTTCAAAATGAAGATTCCAATCTGGTGCAGTGATTACTGGTGCGGAAACTAGTTTTTGTTTCAAAGTTTCAAAAGCATGTAAACATAAATCATCAAAATGAAATGGGACATCTTTATTCAAAAGATTGCTAAGTGGTTTAGCAATTTTTGAAAAATCCTGAATAAATCGTCGGTAAAATCCTGCATGTCCCAGAAAGCTTCGAACGACTTTGACGTTGCTTGGTGGAGGCAATTTTTCAATGACGTCCACTTTAGCCTTGTCTACCTCAATACCCTGCATAGAAATCTTGTGACCTAATACAATACCTTCAGTCATCATAAAGTGACACTTTTCCCAATTAAGCACAAGGTTAGTTTCAATACAACGTTTCAAAATAGTATCAAGGTTAGATAGACATGTATCAAAAGAAGTACCAAAAACTGAGAAATCATCCATGAATATTTCAATACTTTTCTCAACTAAATCAGAAAAAATGGAAAACATGCATCGTTGGAAAGTAGTGGGCGCATTGCATAAATCGAATGGCATCCTTCGATATGCAAAAATACAGAAAGGGCAAGTAAATGCAGTTTTCTCTTGGTCTTGTGGATCAACACAGATTTGGTTATATCCAGAATATCCATCGAGAAAACAATAAAATTTCTTACCTGCTAGCCTCTCTAGCATTTGATCCATGAAGGGTAAAGGAAAATGATCCTTCCGGGTGGCGTTGTTGAGTTTCCTATAGTCAATGCACATCCGCCATCCAGTGACAGTACGTGTAGGAATCAGCTCATCTTTATCATTCTTTATGACTGTCATACCACCCTTCTTCGGAACCACTTGAACAGGGCTCACTCATTGGCTATCTGATATCAGGTATATCATGCCTGCTTCTAACAGCTTTACTACTTCTATTCTCACTACCTCCTTCATGGTTGGATTCAGACGTCTTTGTGGTTGTGCAACAAGTTTAAAGTCTTTTTCCATTAAAATTTTATGCATGCAGTATGAAGGACTGATATCTGTTAAGTCTGACAAGGTCCAACCAATAGCCTTACTATTTTGTTGTAAGACTTTCACCAACTTCTTTTCTTATCCTCAGAAAGATTTGCATTGATAATGACTGGTTTCTGAGAATTGCTTGCAAGAAAAACATATTTTAAATGTGAAGGAAGTACCTTAAGTTCCAGCTTTGGTTCTTCTTCCTTCTTTTCTTTTTTCAATTCTTCAAATATGTTGTGATGAATAGGAACTTCTTTGCAGGTGTTTAATTGATGAAGATACTCTGAGGTGTTACTATCTCCATTTTCTTCTTGAGTTTCAATCAATGCTTTCTCTAACCCACCTTTCTTGTGGAAGAATCTTCTAGAGTCAGAAATAACTTCATCGAGAACATCAACTCTAAAACATTCTTTCTTATCTACTGGGTGCTTGATGGCTTCAAGAACATTAAACTGAACTTCATCATCATGAACTCTGACAGTGAGCTTTCCCTCATCAACATCAATCAGCACCTTGGCAGTCTTCATAAAAGGTCTACCATGAATCAATGGAACTTCACTGTCTTCATCCATGTCCATAACTACAAAGTCGACAGGGAAGAAGAATTTGTCGACTTTCACCAACACATCTTCAATGATGCCATATGGATGCTTGATTGATCTATCAGCTAACTGCAGCGTTATCCTGGTAGGCTTAATAACAACCTCTCCTATGCTCTTAACCATGGATAATGGTATGAGGTTGATGCTTGCACCTAAGTCAAGAAGAGATTTCCCCACAGATAATATACCAATTGTTACAGGAATTGTAAAGCTACCTGGATCTCGG
Source organism: Glycine tomentella (assembly GCA_007407185.1). NCBI lineage: Eukaryota > Viridiplantae > Streptophyta > Magnoliopsida > Fabales > Fabaceae > Glycine > Glycine tomentella. Next base: position 25,288 of record PYAF01001221.1, on the reverse strand, counting down.
GATTTTTCTGGGAGAGTCTTTTGGATGATGGCACTGCATCCTGCATCCAGCTCTATGGTCTCCTCGTCGGTGTATCTTCTCTTCTTAGTTAGGAGATCCTTCATGAACTTGGCATATGTTGGCATCTGCTCCAACGCCTCAGTAAAAGGAATGTTTATTTGTAACTGCTTGAAGATGTCAAGGAAACATTTGTATTCCCTTTCTTTTGACTTCTTGGATGGAGCGTGTGGATATGGCATATGTTGGACTGGTGGTGGGGTTAAGGCTGCCTTGCCTTTGTCACTCCTTTTCTTTTTATCCTCACTTATCACTTTTCTCTCAATTTTCTCATTAGGTTCATCCTTTTCTTTTTCTTTTTCACTTTCTTTTTCTAACTCATCATTTTTCTCTACATTTCCTTCATTTTTCTTTTCTTCCTCATCATTTCTACCCACTACAGTTCCCCTTCTAGTGATAATTGCTTTACACTGTTCCTTGGGATTGACTTGGGTATTTGCTGAGAAAGATCCATCTCCATTGTCAGCTAACTGCTTGGCAAGCTGCCCCACTTGTACTTCTAAATTCTTGATAGAAGCTTCGGTGTTCTTTTGATTGGTGATGGACATTTGCATAAATTGTGTAAGGGTGTCTTTCATCTTTGTCAATCTATCAGACTGAGCTTGCTGTGGTGGATTTCTATTTGAAGGACTTGAAAAAGAATTAGAAGAACTAGCAAAGGAATTGTTAGGAGGACCTGCAAAAGGAGGGTTAGTAGGAACATAAGCATTATTATTTTGCCTCCAATTGTAAGGTTGATTAGAACCTGGACCATTGCGATATCCACAGGGATTTGAGTTTACGTCAATTGATATAAATTGTTAACAGTTTAGTAGTTATATACAGATGATAAAAAGTGAAGATTCATTTGTTTGTTTTGTTGCGTAAAATAGAGATAACAGAAAAACAAATAACGATTGCGGGAAATAAATAAATGGATACAACTCAAGTAAGTGTAGGATTGGATTTCGTCTTGCTGATCCCTTTTAATTGATTTTACCTATGCATGTTCTATTCTTATTCCCGCACATGTCTAAGTAACCCTAATTCGATTCCTCGCATATTTAATTAAATACCCAAGCATTAAGATCCTAATCACGTGTTTAATGCGATCGAAACATTAAGCCCTATTCCTAGCAACGTAACATAACGAGTGATTAAATTCAGTTCAAACCCTAAATTTACTTTCCAGTCGCCTTTAGGGTTAATTTCATGAAACTAACGGTTAATTAGAATCAAGCGTTAAGCGTAGAATAAAATCACCAACAAGGAATAGAACACTACATAAATAATTAAAAGAGCATAGGGATAAGAAGAGTACGCCAATCCTTAGGGAAGTTTAAGCGAACATGGGCAGAACCTCCTCAAGAGAATCACCAACTAAGCTCGTCATCGACCCTTTCTTTAGCAGAATCTCCTTACACAATTCACTCTACCTCACTTCCCTAAGTTCTACACTCACTTAGGAACTTAAACAAGCAAAAAACAAGAACAAGCAGCTAAGTGGGAGAGAAATGGAGTGAAGAATGATCATTTGGCCTTCATTCCGTCCCTATTTATAGTTTTTGGCCTGCTGCTTGGTCTGGTCGCCCAGGCCACCAAATCCTTCATAAATGGGGCGCTTGGGCGAGCTAATGGTGGTTCCTGGGGACTTGTGCTCCCCCAGGCGAGTGACATAAGCATGAATTGGTCGCTCAGGCGAGTTAAAGCTTATTCATGAAGGAATTGTTGGGCCTTGGTGCTTGTTGGGCTTGGTTTGTTGTTTGAGGCTTCTTTCTTTGCTTAGTTCACTCTATGCTCCTAGTTTCGCCAGCTTGGTTCTTTCGTATCCTTTAGACCTAGCAAAATTGAACCAATTAATTGGACGAAATCTTTTCGAAACATGAAAGCATGACTAAATCAATTAAAATAACGGATATGTGCCATAGTTGAATCCTATTTTCACTAAAATGTGGCACTTATCAGAACTAAAAACCTTTGATTAAGCAAATCAAATTGAAATTTTGATATGCATAAAACAATTGCTAAAACTTCTTTTTTTAACTGTGGAATGATGCTGCTAGGCAGGATTCTAGTGTTCTGAAGTAAATGCAATTATTTGTTCTTTGCCATTGACAGATTATTTGAGGATACCACCATAACCAATGTCAGAGGCATTAGTTTCAACAATCTTTTTGGCTGCAGGATTGGGAAGGTGTAAACAAGGAAAATTTTGGACTTGAGATTTAATTTGTTTAACAAGATCAATGTGAACATTGTTGGTCCACGAAGGAGATGCCTTCTTAAGACGATCATAAAGAGGTTTGACCAGATTACTTAGTTGAGGGAAGAAATCAGCAACATAATTTAAACAGCCGAGAAAACATTGGAGTTGAGTTTTTTCAATTATCTGGTCAGGGAACTTGGTTGAGAACTTGATGGCACGATTAATAGGAGTGATAGTGCCCTAGTAGATGTTATGACCAAGAAAACAAATTTTTGTTTGGAAAAGGTTGATTTTAGTTTTAGATAAAGAAAAACCATTTTTCTTGATTACATGAATAAAGATGTTAATATGTTTAAAATGTTGGTCGACAGATTGGGAAAACACAAGGACATCATCAATGTAGACAATAATAAAGGAGGAGTAAGGATTAAAAATGTCGTTCATAATTTTTTGAAATTCTGAAGGAGCATATTTTTAATCCAAAAGGCATGACTCTCCATTCATATAGTCCAAAAGGGATCGTAAAAGCTGTTTTGTAACAATCCCTTTCACTGATTTGAATTTTCCAAAATCCTGATTTCATGTCGAATTTAGAAAAAATTTAAGCAGAAAAAAGACGATTAAGAAGATCCTTTTTATTCAGAATCGGGTAACGTTGAAAAAAATGATATGAATGAACTCATTGATTATCAAAACAGAGAATAAAATGATATGGAGAATGTGCACAAGCACGCAAAGATTATGAAGACATCAAACTGAGTAAACATAATTTTTGGGTGAAATGTGAGGAACACAAAAGATCTTTGAAATTCTTGAATGTTAAGCTTTTAAAGAATCGAGAATTTAAGGGTCAACCTCAAGATGTTGTCAAACTTCATGAGGAAATTAGAACCTTAAAAACTACTCTAGCCAAATTTGTCAATGGAACATATAATCTTAAAAAACTGTTAGGATACTATAAAGGTTCCTTAGACAAATATCGAAATGGATATGATAGGAAGGTATAAGTTCATAATAAGGACACCATTGTCTATTATTTTTGTGGTAAGACTAGACACATGACATCCAAGTGTAGAAATCGACCAAAGAAGGATAAAACCAAATACCTTTATGGCTAACACAAAAGGACCCAAAAAGATTTGGGTATCTAAGAAAAAGATTATTCTTGTTGCAAATGTCCTTGAGAGCAAGAAGCAGACGCCTATCATGGTACCTACATAGTGACTGCTCACGACACATGACAAGAGAAATGTGTATATTCCAATGCCTGACTCCCTATCATTGTGATGAAAACAATAGGATTACCCACAATAACCAAGATGGGGGATGAATTGGTTTGATCTTAGTATTTAAAAATTTATTTCTAAAATCAGAGTTAAAGGATCGTAATCACTTTTAAAACCAAGAATGCTTTTAATCAATCAAATCACTCAGCTAAGGAAATCAATAGCTCAAAATAGAACTTGTTGAGTAATGATAATAATACCAAGAACAAATGAATAAGATAATTGATAGAGATGAAGGAATAGAAAAGCAACCCAAGAATATATATTGGTTCACTTCTCAAAAGAAGCTACATCCAGTTTCTTCTAATCAACACTAGATTAGAGTTCCACTATTATAAATTCCAGTTCTTTCAAGCTTATAACAAACTCTCTTTATCAACCCTAGACAAAGAATAGAAATCTAAAACCCTATTAGACTTCTAGTGAACAAGAACTAGAGAACACTACTCTATTCTTCCCTTGACAACACTACTCTAGCAAAAGCTTCAAAGAACCCTTTTACAATACAACAAATGATACAATCCTAAAACCAAGGCAAGTGAAGAAAGACTTGGAATTACACATGGAGGCACTTCCTTTGGTGATTAAAGGGCCAATGACAAGAGCTAGGGCTCAAACACTCCAAGATCATATACAATCCAGCTTGTATCTCTTGGAGAACCATGAAGAAGGCTACAAAATGTTGAGCTTATCTGTTGTAATCGATTACTAGTTGCCTGTAATCGATTAAATACTTTGTATAAATGTTAGATGTGTAAATAACTCTGCTGTAATCGATTATTCCGTTTTGTAATTGATTACATAGAAGTGTGAGTTCCGTGATAATCGATTATTCCGTTGAGTAATCGATTACCTGGTTTTGGGAGTTCCTGTGATAATCGATTATTTTGTTCATGAGTCAGTTTCCAGGCTGATATGTGATACAATGCTTTTAGTTGAGTATTTTTCTATCCTTCTTAGCTTATTTGACTTCTCTTGGACCTTTATTTTCCTATTCTAATTCAGTTTTTGGCCTAGGCAAGTAAGTTGGCTTAATTGCTAATTGTTGCATATTTTCGGATTTTTGGCTCACTTGACGTATCTGACTTGAGCAGGAGCTATAGGGTGCTACCGATCTCCGAATGGAGCTTTCTAGGAGTCCCTGGAAAGATAACAAAACGATCCACAAGTTTCCTAGAAATAGCCCAAGGCCAATTCAGTCATTTAAAGGGTCATTTTAAGCTTCGAAGTTAGTGCCTCTGCACTTATAATTTTGGGCTGTGAATTTGACTTACATGGTTGTAAATAGAAAATAATTAGATTGTTGGGCTTGTTAGTGGCCCATTTTATTTTCAGAACTCAGTCAGTCACTACATATATTAGTGACTTTAGTGAAACTTGCAGCACACTTTTCATTTTTTGAAAAACAGTTTTGCATTTCCTTTTCTTAAGTTTTTAGGATCAAAACCCTTGCTCTCATTTGCTCTCTACTGTTCTTGCTTGTTCTTCATTGTTCTTCATTTTCGTTTTTCTGTTCTTCCATTCTCATGCAATAATTCCATGGGGCTTTCACTGATGATGATCATGGAAGGCTAAATCCTCAATCAATCCAAGAATCCAACCCAAGCACAAGGAGAATTTGAGTTCTAGTTTAGTATTTCGAATCCTATGTGAATGTTCATCTTCTTCTTCAATTGCTATTATGTTTTCATGATTATGAATGCATTTAGGATTGAAAACAGATTAGGTTATGGATTCATTTCCTAATTTCGAATATTAATCACAGATTAATTGGATGATATTTCAGTTAGGGTTGTGGTTTCAATCAATTTAGGGGTTAAGTTGATTGAGTTGCTTCTAATGAGATTGAATGAACTTTCATGATAGGATTAATTTCTGAGAACAATGATGATTCGAATTGCTTGGGTGGTGAATTGGATTGATGTTTTAAATTCTGTTTTACATTACTTCTTTTGAATTTTGTTATTTTCTGTGTTACTCTTTAATTTTAGTTTACGTTTTTGCAAGTTTTACTTACGCACACAAACTGTTTGATAAAATTCTCCCCTTACTGTTACCATTGAATTGAAGCTAGAACCATATTGATCGTGTCTCTGAGTCGACCTAGGTTATCTCTGTGCTACAGAATTAGCCTAGTTAAATTGTTTTGGTGCGTGTCGACAACGTGATATCAAAACTAGCGTCGTTGCCGGGGAACGGTTCATTGTGTGCTAGCTTTAATTTGCTGTAAATAGTTCATAGTAGTAGTTATATAAAAAAAAATCATTTGCATACATTCACTGCATATTGACATTCTGTTGCACAATTGCATTTTGTCACATATTTGCATTGTTGCTGCTGTGCATTATGAAGTATGAATGATGTAGTTTATGGGTGCTGTAAAAAAAAAACAAAAAAAACAGTGGAAAAACAGAGCAAAAAACAGAGTAGTAGAGCAAAAAACAGTGTCATTTTGCTGTCCCAAAATTTTTCTAACTTGTAGTTTGAGTTACGATTTGTTCTCCAAGGTTTATCCCCCATTTTAAACAAAAACAATCCCTTTAGGGGTTGGGTGTGGGTTCAAATTGGCAAATTCGAACTCTAAGTAGGAGCTTTGGACCAGTTTTTACAATTGGCGCAGGAGCATTCTGGTAATTTCACAGCAAACTATCTTAGAATGGGGTGAAGTTTTACCAGAAGGTGCAGAAAATTCATACATCAAGTTGAACTATTATGGAGTAACACGTTCACCAGGGGTCCAAATCGCCAAATTCCATCATTTAGGTCATGTTTTAGGCAATTTTCTAATTTCATGATTTTTAAAAATCACCAAAAAAATCACAAAAATCAATCATGATTTTTAGACATTCAATGTTATTTTTTTAGATTTTTTCAAAAATTTTTAGGGCAGTTTTCCAATTTCTATTTCATTTCAGCATATATAATTGGTAGTGTCCTGGTAGCATAGTTGTTTGATATTTCTGTGCTGTCTGTGTTTATTGTTCCTTATGAGTTGAACTGTATATGACCAGGTCCACATCAAGTGAATTACATTCATTTGATCCTGAGATAGATAGGACATTTCACAGATTAAACAGACATAACCTTAGGTTAGATGACTTATATGACTTTGATAGTGTAGTTTTAGACAATAGTGTAGTATCTTTTGACTTTGATTCTGAATCTGTTTCTACTCCTTCTACTTCTACACATCTTGATATCATGGCTGATAACAACCTAACTCTTAAGGAGTTAGCTACACCTGATGTTGTTTACCAACCTTCGTGTATTCAATACCCTGAGACTGAGGTCAGCTATGAACTGAAATCTGGATTAATCCATTTGCTTCCTAAATTTCATGGACTTGCTGATGAAGATCCACATAAACACCTTAAGGAGTTTCATGTGGTGTGTTCCACCATGCAACCACATGATGTTCATGAGGATTATGTTAAGATGAAGGCATTCCCTTTCTCTCTGGATGGTGTTGCTAAGGATTGGTTGTACCTTCAACCAGATCCTATCACCACTTGGACTGACATGAAGAGAAGATTTTTGGAAAAATTCTTCCCTGCCTCTAGAACAGCATCCATCCGAAAGGAAATTTGTGGCATAAGGTAGTTCCCTGGAGAGTCTTTGTATGAGTATTGGGAAAGATTCAACAAGTTGTGTGCTACCTATCCTCACCATCAAATCAGTGAGCAATTACTGATTCAATATTTTTATGAAGGATTGATATTGATGGATTGGAGTATGATAGATGCAGCTAGTGGAGGTGCTTTGATGGACAAGACCCCTCTTGCTGCAAGGCAGTTGATTTCTAACATTGCAGCCAACTATCAACAATTTGGTGCTAGAGTTACAACAACTAAGGTGATGGCTACAAATGAAGCTTCTGTCTCTATGGTTGCTGATAACCAAAGATTGGAGAACAAATTGACTGAGTTGACATCCCTTGTGAGGCAGCTTGCTATTGGGCAGCAACAGAATGTGATGGCAGCCAATCAACCAAGGCTCAGTGGTATCTGTTGTGCCCCTGATCATCCCACAGATGCATGCCCCACTCTCCAAGAGACAGAACAACTTGTTGAAGTCTCTGCCATGCAACCTGGCTAGTCATTTAGACCTCAACAACAGTATAATCCTTACTCCAACACTTATAATCCCGGTTAAAGAGATCACCCAAATTTGAGGTATGGTCCTGGCCCACAACAATAGCAGCCTTTTAGACCTCCACAACAACCCTTCCAGCCTGCCACCACTAAATACCAACCTCCTCCTTTTAGACAACAACCACAGTTCCAGCAACCTGCACCTACACCTACACAACCTGTGCAGGCTAGTTCTGGACCTTCTTTGGAGGATTTAATGAAGCAAATGGCAACCAACAATCTCCAGTTTCAACAAAATGTCAGTGCCACCATCCAGGACCTGCAGACTCAGATTGGACAGTTAGCTACAACTGTCAACCAGATGCAGCAGCAGGGTTCTGGTAACCTTCCAGCACAACCAGTTGTTAATCCTAAAAATGTGAGTGCTATTACCTTGCGGAGTGGCACAGAACTTCTAGATGCTGGTGCTAAAATTGATGCTGGTGCTAGTAAAAAGCTGATAATGGTGCCAAAATAGATTTTGCACCAAAACAGATTCCCTTACCTTTTCCTTCTAGAGCCATTCCTGCAAAAAAGTAGTGGAGCTTGATTCTGATCTGCTTGAGACTTTCAGTGAACATTCCCCTCCTGGATGCCATCAAACAGATTCCAAAATATGCAAAGTTTTTGAAGGATTTGTGCACCCACAAGAGGAAGCTTAAAGGAAATGAGCAAGTGAAGATGGGCAGAAATGTTTCTGCACTGATACAGGGTAAAGCTGTTGATGCCATCACACTATCCACCTTGCCATAGAAGTGCAAGGATCCTGGCACTTTCTCTGTCCCATGCACCATTAGAGATATTACTTTTGCAGATGCCTTGTGTGATGTTGGAGCCTCCATTAATGTCATGCCCACATCAGTTTACAGAGCACTACACCTTGGGGAGATGAAACCCACTGGTGTTGTCATCCACTTAGCTAACAGGAGTGCTGCACTTCCACTTTGACTTATTGAAGATGTGCTGGTGCGAGTAAATAATCTGATCTTCCTAGCAGATTTTTACATTTTGGATATGGAGAATGAAACACCCTCCTCTATTTCTTAATTGTTTCAAAAACGACCGTGTTATTTATTAATTTGTGACTAAAAAAAATTTTCTTTTTTCTTTTAAATTTTCGAAAAACATAAATAATAATATTAACCAAGAATTCAAATTGAGTTGATTAAGTTTAAAAACAGCTTTTACAACGTATAGAAATAGTTTTTTTTTTTAAACGTATTAACAAGTATAGAAGTTTATGTGTAATTACCTAGTATAACCATAGCGTTCGTCCACATAAATATATATTACATATTCATAGTATACAGTCCACGGCATACAAACCACAACACATCTATAGTCCACATATAAATAGTCCATTATACAGAACTAAGTATATATCATCATAGACAGTGATTCATAACGGCTACG
>PYAF01001220.1:11458-45745 GCA_007407185.1 Glycine tomentella | reverse complement strand
TCCTCTAGAACTCCTAATTTCCTTAGTGCTTCACGTGGCCATTCAAGGTTTGATGAGCCTTGGCTTTTCTTTTTGGTAAAAGGTACAAAAGGATAGAAAAGATCAAAGTGAGAAGGATATAAGGAGAGTAATATGCACGGCCACTTCTTGGTTTAGCTTGAAATTGTTTTAAAAGAGATAAAGTGAAAGGGATGTAGGCAACAAGAAGGAATTTGGCACGGTTTCTTGTTTTTCCAAGCCTACTCCACGGTTCCTTCACTTATTTATATAAAATTGTAATCCTACGAGGCTTTTGGAAACTTGTTACACGTTCACCTCTCACACTAAGATTCCTTTTGCTAACAAAATCTTGCATCCATCATTACTACTTTCCATTTGGCTAATGTTTATTGGCTTAAGGAATAATATCTTTCCTAGTAGCTTGTTTCACACATTTCTTTCCTCCTCCTTGTTGTGTACGTGTGATTTTAGCTTGTAGCACACTCCTTTTGGCCTCACAACCGTAGAAAGCTCAAGAAGTTGGTGAAGATTCATTTTGTCCCAAAATATCTCCTAGCTTGATTTCTATTGGCCTATGCTTTGAATTTTTACTACTCCTTGTCTCCTTGTTTTATTTCATCCGTGCTATTCTCTATATGAAGGATTCCAAATTGCTTTTCTTCTTTAATCACATGGTCAAGGCTTATTCTTATAGCCAAATTTACAAAATTTTCCTTTTAACACATGTAATGGCAAAATCCTATTTTCCTATTGGTCCATTTCACTTTTAATTAGTAAAATTACTAAACTAACTTATTTAGAACTCTTATTCCTCCCATAATTAAGGAAAATTATATAGATTATGCCCATATATTTCTTATAATTTTCTGATACCTGAAGTAGTCTATACTAAGCTATTTTCAAGATATTTTCCAAAATTCCTAAAAATCACAGTTTATGATTCTCTGCCACCAACCATGTTGATAATTTGTTGTCTAAGAGTATTTTATCCCATCCTCAGGTTCCCACAAATTTCTAAGGTCATCTGGTCCTTGTTTGACCTAAAGGGTATTTTGGTAATTTTACCCCTCACCCTAGGGGTAAAATCGTCTTTTCCAAAAATGTTCAGAGAAACTCTGTAATTGTCACCCTAAGGGTATTCTGATCATTTTTCAAACATCCCAGAGTATTTATAAAATTTCCTCCTTCCAATATCTTACTAAAATGCCTAGGGGCAATTTGGTCATTTCTAAAATGTCCAAGGGTATTTTCGTCATTTTTCTTAAATCCTTCTGTACTGTCTCTAGTTAACATTTTACCCCAATAATTGACTGTGATTCCAAAATTTTGGGGTGTTACAAGAGATAGATTCTATGCTCTTAGAAACATGCTAGGGATTGAATGAATCTAATCTCTATTAGTTTGAATGTTGTGTGTCTTTTCATGAGAAATCATTTGTCAATTGAATCCTTCATCACAAAAACTTAAAATTTCCATGTCATACTGCATAAATCTTGTTATTTCTGATACATGCCCTATAATAATCGATTAAGAGTCAGATTAATCAATTAAATTCACTTAAATCATGATTCAGAGTGAAAACTGAGCTTATGTAATCAATTACACTACCAAAATAATTGATTATTCATTCTTTCTGAAAATTAGTCTCTTATGTGATAATCGATTACACATCGGATTAATCGATTACAATGACCAAAATCTGTTTTTCAAAGTAAAAGTTCACTGGAATAATCAATTACAGTGAATGGTAATCGATTAAAATGTTGAAAATCAATTTTTTCAAAATTCAATACCCTCTGGAATAATCGATTACATGTCGGATTAATCGATTACACAAGCTAAACCGTGTTTCTGAAAATCAAACCTCTCTGTGATAATCGATTAAATCATGAAATAATTGATTACACATTGTCTTCTACCTCTGAATGCTTGTAAAATAATCTATTACATTATGAATTAATCGATTACTGTGTGTGCTGTTAGTGTTTATGCTTGTGAAATAATCGATTACACAAGAAAAATAATCGATTATTTATGAAGTTACTGTAAAATCTGACAGAATTTCTTGGAAGTTGTAACTGCCCAACTCCCACCTAATTCAAAATTTAAATCCTCTGCAGTAAGTTAATTCGTTCTAACAACTATTTTATTCAAAATTCAAATACTTGGAGCCTAAAAATCTCTATAAATACAGCCTATTGTGAAGGAACAAATCACACCTAATCTCTACCTTCTCTTGCTAAACCTCTGTTTCTTCTTTATTCTGTGTGTTAAGAATCCCTGTCTAGGATGTCTACCTCTAAGAGAACTAAAACTTCTAAGAGAAAGGCTGGTGAAACTTCTAACCCCCCTCCTACCAATAGGTTAGATCTTTGGTTCACCACAGAAAAGGATCATATGACCTATCTTCAGTTTAATGCCACAAAACAAGTCTGTTGTCCTAAATATTTAGAGCTTGACTGGTTCATTAGGGAATGATTTCAATTTCCTGCCTTCTTAGAAACCCAGGGTTGAAGGAAGTTTGTGGAGTTAAAGGGTACTTTTTACCCTGAATTGGTCAAGGTGTTTTACACTTGTGCCAAGGGATCCATGGATGGGATATTGAGGTCCCAAGTTAATGGAGTGCCCATGGAAATCACCCATGTGTTGTGGGAGGCAGTTGCTAGTATCTCCTTTGAAGGAGAAAGAAAATTTGATGAAAATCTTGAGGGTTACAATAGGGTAGATACCTATAGGGAAATGCTTAGTGAGCCCCACATGAGATTGAAAACTAGGCTAGGTACTGGACCCATGACCCATGAGGATAGGCTTCTTCACTATATCATAACATATATCCTTACACCTAGAGCCACAAACCATGCCTAAGCAACAGATGAAGACCTACAACTAGTGTATGGTCTGAAGAATTCAATTCAGATGAATTGGATTCTCATTCTTGAGGAGATCATGTTAAAATCCAAAAGGCTAATAAATTACCCATTCCCTTATGTTGTGCTTGTGTCTAGATTTATAGACTACTTCCAAATTGATGTCTCAAATGAAGTAGTGGACCACACAAACTCAAGCAACAGTCTCATCAAAGACAAGCATCTCAACAAGCTAGAGATGGTGAAGACACCACAAGGATGGCAGGTGGTTGGTCAACAACTTGTGCCTGAACCCCCTGCTGCTACTGCTATTAGAGAAGATGCTGAAGAAGATGAAGAAAGGGATCCTGCTCAACCCCTCTACACCCAATTCGAGTCACTCATGCTTCAGAAAATGGATGGCCTAATCAATATGCATCATGATTTTAGGGCTGAAACTAGTTTAGCTTTAGAAGACATTAAGGTTAAGCTAGATGATATTGAAGCTACTCTTATGTTTGAAGGGTCTGAGTCATTTTAGCTTTTGTAGTTTTTTTTTCTGTTTCTTCTGTTTTTATGTTTTCTTGTTTTAATTTTAATTTCAAGAAATGTAATGGTTCCCTCACTCATTAATATATCCATTTATGTTTCTCCTGTTAAATATCTATTGTGCTTTGCATGTTTTTGACTTTGATAAGCCAAATATAGGGAGAAATGATTGATTTGGTTCATGCTCTACAGTATACTCTGTTCTACTCTGTTTTTCTGCACATTTTTTGCCCAAATCTTACTTTGAATGGATTATCAAATTAAGGGGAAGCTAAGTGTTAAAAATTAACCAAATAAGTAAGATATAAATGTAAATGAATGTTGGATTAATCAGCAGATGCTTTAACACTTGTTCTTGGCAAAGAGATTGAATTATTTTCAGGTTTGCAAAGCTCAAGCTTTTCCTAACTTTGGTTCCCTGAATTAACTTCAAGTCCAACATATAATCAATCAAGAATTTGGCATGTTCAAAGCCAAAAAGGGGGAGATTGTTGGATATAGGGGGAGCATCATGAAGAATGGAAGACTTTGATTCAAGATTGGTTTTGAGCTTTCAACATGCTTGGATGCCTTGAAGTTGTAATTGATTCAAGTGTAAGAGAAAGGCTAATCTGATGATCCATGCATTGCATTCACTTATTCATTCATAAACTTAAATGGTTTTCATAAAGAATAACAAAGCTTTTATATTTTTGTTAAGGTTTTAATCTAAGTGAAAGGTTTTTGGAAAAATGCTATTTTCACTGGTTTAATCGATTACCTTACTGATATAATTGATTATTATGTTCTTTGTTCAATTTGAAAAACCTTCATGAACATTGTAATCGATTACCCATCGGAATAATCGATTATTTGGCCTTTGTTTACAACAAAACTGTTTTGTTAATAATTTTAATCGATTAATTAAGTGTTGTAATCGATTAGATAGTTAAAAGATTATTTTAAGCCTTACTCGGATAATCGATTACCATTATTCGTAATCGATTACATAGGCTATTTGAGAAAAGTCACTTTCCTGTCTTAATCGATTACCAAATCTTGTAATCGATTACACGTTCATTTTGAAAATATAAGTCTTTTGCTTTAATCGATTACCAAATCTTGTAATCGATTACATAGTGCATTGTGTTATCCTGAGACTTCTGTCTTAATCGATTACAGCTCGAGATAATCGATTATTTTGCTCGTTACTGAAACTCAAAAACATTCTTGAACAGTTTAATCGATTACATGGTTATTTTAATCGATTACATAAGCGGATTAATCGATTATCAGGCACATTTAATCGATTACAGTTAGTTACAAATTATGTTATAAATAGGATTGAATGCATGGCTTGTTTTCTAACTTTGAGAGATTGTATTCATTCGTATTTCTGAGCTCACACAAGCCTTCTAAGCATTCCTAAGTGATTTTCTCAGTGTTTTTTACTTCTTGCTTCATTCAAAACATCAATGGGTCTTTGAATGATTCTTAAGCAAGATTCTTTTCAAGATTAAGGAAAAGCTTGATCTAATTCAGTTTGCTTCTCAACCTGATTTGGTAATTCATGTGCATTTCATTCATTGGATCATCAGGTTGTCTCTCTCCTTAATCTTTGTGTGTAAATTTGGTTCTGAGTTTCTGTTGTATTTTGTTATTGTAAAGTGGGTTCTTCTTGCTTGGTTTTAGAGAAGGGTTCTCTAACTCAAGAACAGAGTAGTGTTCTCTGGTTCTTGCTCCTTAGATATCTAATAGGGTTTTAGATTTCTATTCTTTATCTAGGGTTGATAAAGGAGAGGTTTTTGTAAAAGCTTGTAAGAACATAAATTTATAATAGTGGAACTCTAATCTAGTGTTGATTAGAAGAAACTGGATGTAGCTTCAGTTGTGAAGTGAACCAGTATATATTGCTTGTGTCTTTGATTCTATTTCTTTATCTCTCATCTTATTCATTGGTCTTTGATTCTTTGATTCATATTCATTGTTTAACAAGTTCTATTTTGATCTATTGATTTCTTGGGCTAAGCTATTTGATTGAGTAAAAAGATTTTTTGGTTTTGAAAGTGATAAAGATCCTGAACTCTGATTTGAATAAGTTTTTAAAATACCAAGGTTTTAACCAATTCACCCCCTCTTGGTTATTGTGGGTATTCCTATTATTTTCAGACTTAAGGTATTTTTCATGATCAAGTGGCCTCCTTTGGAGCCAATTTTCTCTACGATAGAAACCGATTTTGGTTTCTAAGGTGTATGAATGAATTGTAGTTTTTTCTACAAGCTTCTCAATGACGCAAACAACACCTTAAACGAACAACTATAATTCTATAAAACTTACCCTAGACTTTGACATCTTTTCAAGCATTCTAACTGGAAGAATTTAATCAAATACTCCTCTAACACCAAATATAATATAATATAATATAATAAAAACAACAACAACAATAATAATATACACAAAATACTCATGCGTATAGGAACACACACATGCTATCACAACACAAGTACATGCTTAGGACCAAACCAATAATATAAAATAATAATTATTATTTATAGAAAATAGAACAGAAGTGTCCTAATAAGAATTCTCCTTATGGTATATTCTCAACACTCAAAACTTGGGATGTTACACATAGTTTTAGAGAGGATAGTGTTGCCTTCGCTTCGAGTTGATATGTCTGACATGCTCCGTAAAACAACAATGTCACTAAGAAGCTAATGTTTTAATGATGACTAACTTCCAAGAAGCAAAACCTCAATTTTTCCATCCAAAAGAACACACCAGTTGAAGATATACATAAGTGTTAGGAACATTGTTTATAAAGTTGTGAGTTCCTCATTATCCTTGATGATTCTCAATCAAAGGAACTCAATGAAGACAATGTGTCCTACTAAAAAAACAAGCAACAAGTTGAATGAAGATTGAAGCACAATGCACTATAGTCACAAAGCATATACAAAAACATATTACAGAACAATCTTTAGACCTCCTGTGATTTAACTTTGAAAAATCATGAGAAACCACTTAGACCAACAACTAGCAACCGACAAATAATACTCAACAAAACCTTTAATGGATACAATTCATATTTGAAAAATGCAAGTTAGCTGATAGTGAAAAAGAGCATAGATGAAGAAGACAACTCAAGGAGATGCAAAAGACAGAGGTTGAAGATGCACAAAACAAAAAGCTACAATAATTTGGACAAATTATGCAACAAATTTGAAAATTGAATTTGACATCCAATGGCTACAAAACTCTATATTGATCAAATTAAAAGGATCAACTTGCCAAGAAGGAGTTCCAAAAAAAACAAGGGCCTATCAGGAGAATGTACCTCTTTATCAAAAGGAACTCCCTTAGCCAAAAACACTATAGGTGGAGCCAGTAAAGCTAAATCCATAAAAGTATCTATAAACACCTTTATACAAAGAGCCTTAGTAGAAGCTATCCCAAAAGGTGAGTGACCATCCCCTAGGTTTAGAGAAATAACTCGGAAGAATAGTCAAAGTGATTACAGCTTTTGAAGTTCAGAGGGAATACAACATGTGCTATATGAGTCCAGTAGTAGTTTCTACTGAGGATGTGAAGTCTAGAGAGGCTTTTTGAAAGAATACTTGGATAAACACTACAGATACAAATACTTATAGAATATTTAGGAGGAAGCTTGGATAGGGTTTTAGAAAGAATACTTAGAGGAAGCCTGAAAAGACTTTGTGAATGAATTTTTGGGTGAAGCATGGAAATTAAGGTTTTTTGAAAGAATATTTGGGTTGATCCTGCAGAGGCTTAGAGAATACTGAGTGGAACATGCAACGGTTTAGAATACTAGTTGTAGGAACTTGCGGTGACTTCAGGAAAGAAAATACAACCATTAGGTGTTTGATCTTATTGGAGAAAGCCTACATGTATTCCTTGATGTGTAGGTACTAAATGTAGCCTAAGTTGGGGTGAATCAGTATAATTTTTTGGTGTGTTGTTCTCTTTAACATCTATTTTTGCAATAACAACTTGTAATAAAATATACTTTAGAACATCTACAATATAAGATTTTAGCAATTTCAATGGTCAAAAATACCTCAAATATTAAAAAAAATCAATTAAAGGAGTCCACGTATAAATAAAAATATTATTATCAAATATAGGCATCTAAAAAAAGATGCATGAATACTAAAAGTATAACAAAATTAACCACATCCGACATTATACCTTTTGAGATACCTTCTACTAAGGGTCTTCTTAGGATTTATGTCTAACCCTTGAAAATAATAATAATAATAATAATAATAATAATAATAATAATATCACCAAATAAAGTATAGTATAAACAAAATCCTTAAAGGGTCTTCTTAGGGTTTATGTCTAACCTTAGAAAATTATGTTACAACTCTACCCTCTCAAAAGATTTTAAATTTTGAGATAATTAATTATTTTAGCTACCACTATTTTAAATTAATTATTTTACTTATATTTAGTGCTCCTTAAAAATTTAAAAATTGACGGAGTACTAACGTTTTAATGAAAAATAAAAAAGGATCAAAATGAATCTTTCAAAAACATAAAAGAATAAAATGAAATTTTTAAAATTTAATGTACCAAAATAAATCTTTTAAAAACATAAAAGACAAAATGAATTTTTTAAAACTTAATGTACCAAAATAAAATAAAATAAAAATACTAAAATACAATAAACCAAAAGTGACATTTGACGTATTTTATTTAGCTCTTCTTAAATTTTATATAATTTATACATATTTTAAATATGACAATTATCTCAGTATTTTTGTTGTTGTATACAATTGTCTCAATTAGTCACATGCTACAAAAAAATGCATAAGTAGCATTACTTCGGCTATATCTTATAGAGTGTATTTTGAATTGTAAATATAGTTTTTCATCACCCTAAACTTGAGTCACAAAAAGTGTTTCAAGTATACCCAATTGTTTTGATGAATAATAAAGATCAAACACATGTGCATGCATATTTTGGTAATTTGACACCCAAAATCAACTTTGATTACAAGTTTTCAAACAATCTTAATTGTAAAAATTAATTTTTAATATCTATTATTCAAACAAAAATCACGTTAAAACTGACTCATATTTATTTAAAATTAATTTTATGAAATCACATTAATTTAAAATTAATTTTATAAAATCAGATTAATTTATATTAATTTTACAAAAAGGCATTTTATGCAAACACGCATTAAATGCCTATCCAAACTCATATGACACGAATTTTACTTCGCTTCTTTTACGTAATTGTTGATTAAGCGCAATCATGCTCGCTTATGAAAGAATATATTAATCTTCACAGTCCGTATCTTAAAAATTACTTCATTGTTCCCTCCAGCTAATGGGAAACTTCCACCTTTTGAGACGACTATATCTTAAAAAAAAAGAGACAACTCTAATTAATGTTATGTGGGTCCCGTTTTATATACGTAGTTGGGTAGTTGAACTACTTTCATTAACAGATTGGAACCCCTTTAATTGCCTTCTTTTCTTGTTTTCAAAGTGTTTGCTATTTTGCTTGACAATTTGTAAAAAGATTAATGTTATTATTAAATTATATTTTTACAACAATTCTTTAATGGTAAAAAGAGATGGAAAAGAAAATAGAGAAATACAGAAAAAAATAAAATATAAAGTTGGTTGAATTGTTAAAAAAGAATAAAAAAATAAAAAGTTGGATTTTTTATCTTTCCTATTAATAAAAACTAACAAATTAACAATTAAAGTTTACTATATAAAAAATAAATATATAGAACAAAATGAGTGATGAGAAAATGAAGTGTGAACAATATTTTGAAAAAAGCCATGTTCCCATGTCCACGTGCGAGAGGTGCATAGTTTGAATTGTTTTAATTTGTATACATGCATAATGTGAATACCTCAAAATAGTACGTAGAAGAATATTAAATTGTCATTGCATGACTAGCATAATAGTTAGGCCCTAATTACGTAAGTAACTAAACTGCCAACAAAGAGAAAGAAAAGTCTATTTTAAGGACTTTTTTTCCACGTCAAAATTGAAGAATATAATGGCAATTAGTTTCTTCACGTTGGATTCAAACAGTCATTTCTCCTTTATAAATATTATTTAAGGGGTGTAAATAGTTTTTCAGCTGTTGGAAGCCTTTTTCTATGTACGTTATTAATTTGTTACTCAAATCCATGCCTATATATACGTTGGAAAGCATTATTGCATTATTGGCCATTCAAATGACATATATATGTTAGCAATACGCCAATACACCTGATTTGGTTATGAAAGATTAGCTATATCTTTTAAGGAAAATTTTGTTTATTTCAAATTTGGTGGGGTAATTTTAAGGATTAACGAGATTTAGTTATAAACTATGTATCTGTTTACTAAAACAGGTATTTGTATATGGGTTGGGTACCCTTGTACCCTGTTTCTTCTTTTAAATTATATATTATCTGTGTTGGTTGATAAAAAAAAATGTATCTGTTTTAGTTTTAATTATTTTTTAACATTTTAATTTATTTTTTATATGATAATCATACATGAGTTTTTTTTTTCAGTTTTTCGTGCTTTAAGTTTTCGTACCATATAGCAGGACTCATGTTTTAATTCTCTGCAAACAGATCTAAAGCACCCCATAAAAGGAGTGATTTGTTTGAGTCTTCACATAAGAGAAAGCAAAAAAAAATCTTTCTCGTTTTCTTAGTTATTCTCTATATTCTTCTTTTAGGTATTGTTTGTGAGACTCCAATATGTTCCATTTTGAGTAAACCTTAATTTAAGTGTTTGAACCTCCACACTCAAGCCAAATAAGTTGAAGTCTTATAAACAGTGATGCCATAGGAATTTTATTGAGAAAAGACAAATATAAAAAAAATTCATATCATAAATAAAAATACTCTGAAAATAATACAAACCTAATATACAAAAAATTAAAAAAAAAATTGATTATAAAAATTAAGACCACTACTACAATTACGACCTCTTCCAAAGTTTTGTGTACAAGAGTTCCTAGTATCCTAATTTCCTAGTCTATCCTTATACAACAATTATCTCAACTGGTATCATTGTTTCCCAATTGCAACATCTTCCAAAGTTAAGAATAATAATACAATAAAATAGCTACCTTTAAGTTTCTATTCCTTAAGCAAATATGTATCTTTAAATCCTGATGGAGAGTTGAAGAATCAGATTAGTCAAATGCTTCTATATGATCTCACAACAATTCTCTCAATGATACAAACATAAACTCTCTAAGACTCTAATATTATTTGGAATGAAATGCATACTGTAAACACAAAATTAAATGTTTCTATTTATATTAATTTAAGCATATGATTGTAACAAATTTTTGAATGCAATCCTAAAAGATATTCTATCATATTATGCAATGTAATATTAAAGATATTTTATTATATTATGCAATCTTAAAAATATTCTATCCTATTTTTTAATGCAATTAAAAAATATTCTATCATATTTTCTGAATGCAATCTTAAAAAATATTTTATCTTATTATGCAATGCAATTTTAAGGCAAATATCTTGGTAAGATCAATCTTCTAATCTTCTTAAATAAATCTAATAATGTGTCATTCATTGTTTATCATCAAAACATTATAAATTTTTTTATGCATTAGGAGTTGAACAAATATCCAACAATAAAATTTTTTAGTAATGCGCACAACAAGTATCCAACAATAAAATATCCACAAATTCCATTTAGTGATGCTGATAAGGAAGTTGTGCGCATCTCCAAGGGTTTCCATGAGTGAAAATGTAGCACGTTTGAAAGAGAATAAGCACAAGGGAGTAAGGAAATGGACGAGGGAGATGAAAAGATAAACAAAACTTACATACATTTATGATAGTTTTTAACTGTAAATATATGTAAGTCACACCCTGTTCAATTCAAACCTCACACTCTATACTGCTTAAACTCTTACTTACTATTAGGTCAATCTTTGTAGGTTTGGATCCAAAATACTATTCATGAATTTAATAAAAAAAAATCTATTAGAAAAAGTGGTTTATTATTCAATCTAAATTATATATCTTATAATTTTTTTGCACGAATGAGATAGTTAATGCTAAAAAATTTAGATTATCTTATTGTATATATTATCTTTCATGATACATTGAAACGAAAAGAAATTGAATTGAAATAAAAAATTTGAATTAAAATAAAATATAAAGGTGTAAGTCTGTTTCTTTTACTTTTTACTCTTTTTTCTTCAAACAAATACACTCTAAAATTTGAAAATCTGCAAGAAGTGAACAGCAAGTCTCTTGGCTTTTTTTGTAACGTACCTCTTGCATTGATTCCTCCATTCAATTGTTAATTATGCAAATCAATGTATAGTATTCCAATATTAAGGTTAATTTGGTGAATTCAAAAAAAAGGTAGTAGAACTAGATATGATTCAGGCTTAAGCAAGAAAGGAAGAGTATCCGATAAATTATTTCAATTAATCAGTGAAGAATTTCCAATCTACTAGCACAAATCTAAGAATATTTTAGAGGAGCGGTGACCCACCCTAACTCCCCTAGTTCTGCCTATGCTTATATATAATACTTAGAGAAGAAATATAAAGAAGAATAAAAAAATGAAATAACTTTTTTTCTTTATAGTATATAAAGACTCAAACAAATCACTCCTTTTATAGAGTGCTTTAGATTTGTTTGCAAAGAATTAAAATATGAGTCCAGCTATATGGTACGAAATCTTAGGACAAATTTGCATATCGGGTTACACTATAGGACTACCAAAATTTGTTTTCAGGACAATGGATATTCACGACACAACTTTTCCTTATTCCCTTTAATTATATTTCTTCTCCATTATTTTCTAACAAAAAGTACACGTAAAGTTATTATAGAAAAATGAAATTAAGACTTGGTCTCCTCAGGCAACGCGCAAAGCCGCCACTAGAACCTAGTTGAGAAATTTTCTTAAAAATAGTCGGAGGTGTGAATCCTTAATACGCGTAAGAGCAATCTTTTCGAAAGAAACCTCCAAATAAACCTCGATAAGATTCTATTGTTTGTCTCCGCATTTCAGCATTATTTTCTGTGGTTTACAATTTTTTTTTCGAAATAATTGAATGTCTCTTGGTAAGTTGTCCGTACGCCTCGTGGATCCTCTATTGTCGAATATAAATAGACCCCTGTCCTCCCTACATGGTAGTTCTCTAAACTTACCGTAAAAGCAATACTCTGCCTAACAACATTTTTGTTGAACTAATTAAGATCAACATGATGACGTTGACGAATCCACATGTTCACCAAATAAGTGTCCCCATTAGTGCATCATCTTTCCCTCTATATATATGTGGGAAAGACACTCGCAATAGCCATAGCAACAATAGTTGGTTCTTAAATCATTCTAAACTCTCTTTGCCTAGTACTTGGAGAGAAAGAAAGGTTCACATAGGGTGTGTGTCTCGTGGCATGAAAGTTGTGATGGCAAACACTACCAAGAACACCAACACCATCACCACATCTCAGAGTGTGAAGGCCCTGGTGACCGTGAAGCAAAGTGGGGGTGGGCTTATAAGAAATCTTGTCAATGGAGGTCTTGATGGGATCAGAGAATTGGTTGGGAAAACTCTTGTTTTGGAGCTTGTGAGCGATGAGATTGATCCAAGTAATTTCAATTTCTTAATTTGCTGTGATATTTTCTTAGTGTTAAATTTTTTTAGTCCTTGCAATTTAGTTATTTTTTGTTTTTGATCTTTATAAAAAAAAATTGTCCTCTCAAATTTTTGTATTTTTTTTATCCTTTTAACATTTTGGATAGCGCTTTTTTTCACTGTTTAAAATGTTTTCTAAAATGTTAAAAGAACAAAAAATAAAATAAATACAATTTGCAAAAATTAAAAAATTATAAAAATAAAAAATAAAAAAAATTAAATTGTAAGGACTAAAAAAATATTTAAATTTATTTTCTTATCTATAGAAAAGTGATAAGTTAGTAAGACACTCTTTTAACTTCTGTTAATTTCTAACATTTTTTTCCCATTAATTAGTTGAAGAAATTGAAATAAATTTCACTAGCTTAAGAATGGAATCCATCACATGGAGAATAAGACCAAGATATTTTTATGATCTGTTTCCAACGTTATCTTTTTCATTAGTTTGGAATTCAAATAAATTTCACAGGCTTAAGAATGGGATCCATCATATGGAGAATAAGACCAGGACATTTTAGTCGAAGTCGTGTAAATTTCACTCAATAAAAAAAAGTATGTTAGAAAATAGAATTTTTAAAAATGTGTCAGTAACATTTTATTGTTAAGAGTAGAGGTGTGTATGGATTGGTTTTTTAAGAATCCAATTTATATTCAATTTATATCTATTTAAATGGATTGGATCTTAAATTTATATTTATAATTTTTTTAAATAAATTGGATTCAAGATCTAATCTATTTAAGTGGATATGGATTTGGTTATATCCAATTTATATTTACTTAAATGTTATAAGGTTTTTTTTTTTTTACAAATTTTAGTAATTAAACATTAAAAAGTGAAAACTTAGTACCTGTTCATTTAAGAGCTGTTTTCGAACAATCTTGGTCGATACTATTTTTGATCGATCTTGGTTAAGATATTTTTGGCCTACCTCAACCAGGGCAATTTCGGTTGACATCGGCCCAAATATTTTTAGACCGACATTAACCAGGACTATTTTTCAGCTGACGTTGGTTAGTGCATTTTCGGTTGACATTGGTCAATGATGTTTTTGGTTGATCTTAGGTAGGGCTATGTTTTGGTTGAGGTCGGGTAGGGTTTTTAGTCAATGTTGGTTGGTGATATTTTTTGGTTGACATCAATTAGGGGTTTATCGATTAGCGTCAACCGTAACTAGTTTTTGGGCAACGTCGGTTAGGGTTTTTATGGCAGACGTCAGTAAGTTTTTTTTTTATGTCGATCGTTGATATTTTTTGGCCAACATCAGTGAAGACTATTTTTTGATCGACGTTGGCTAGGTTTTTTTGCTAACGCTAGTTGAAACTATTTTTTTGTTGGCATCGACTAGGTTTGTTGGTCAACATCAACCATGACTATTTCTTTTGGTCAGAATTGGCTAGGGATATTCTATTTTGACATCAACTAGCTTTTTTTCAATCGACGTCAATTGGAGAAAAATTTTGGCTGACGTCAACTAGGTGTTTTTTGGCCGACGTCAACAAAAAAATAGTCTCATTTGTCATTGACCAAAAAAACCCTAGTCGATGTCAACCGAAAAACCTACCTGACGTACACCAAAAAATAATCTCGAGAGACATCGACAAAAAAAACCCTAGTTGAAGTTGACCAAAAACTAGCCTCGATTGATGTCGACCAAAACAATTTTGGACTATATCGGCCAAAAAGTGGTCTCAACCAACATTGGTTGAAAAAAGTCTTACCAATATTAACCGAAAAATAGTTTCAACCAATGAGGACTTAAAAATGTCATCAGTTGACGTTGCCCAAAATAATTCTAGACAAGATCGACCAAAAAATATTTCTTATTGAAGTTGGCTAAAAAAATCTAGCTATTATCATTTAAATAATTGTATTAGATTTAAAAATCCAAACAAATATCCAATTCATATTCAATTAATTGGATTGAATTTAGAATCCAAAAATGTAAATTTGAATATGAAATTAGATTATTTAAATGGATTTAAAGTAAATTAGATTAGATTGATATGAATTGATTTTATATATTCCAAATTTTTGGCACAGCTCCAGTTGAGAGTGTAGTCCTTCACAATTGTATTTTGTCACAATTGAGTTTTGCCACTTGTCCACACGATAGATACTCCCGGACCTCTGGTTCCGAACTGGATAAAAGCCTATCCGGAGGAAAGAACAGTCAAATTGTCACTCTAAATTCTTTAAAAATTCTAATTAAAAATTAAGTTATTTTCACAAATAGGTTAATCCAAACTATTCACAAAATTATAAGATCGAATTGTGTGGATGGAAATGATTTATTTTCTTGTGATATATATTTCATTGACAAGTTAATATATGCTTCATTTATTTAAGATGGGATGGTACCTAACTGAAATTTTTTTATCCGTCATTTAAAATGAATGAATTTATAATTTAATGAATACTAATGTCTTTAAAATGAACCTTGATTTTGCAAGTGAAATATGAATAAACTAAAGGAATAATGCGTGAATTGTTATATATTTTTAAGTATTTGTCTTTGAATTCTATGAAAAGAGATGATAAAATGTGAAAAAATAATAATTGATAAACCTTTAAGCGATTTATGACACTTGTGATATAGTATTTTTGGATTCTATTTCTCTTTCTAAGTTTATTTTAGGAGTTTTTAATACCATGTTCTAAAAGAATGTGACTTAATATTAAAATAGTTGTGATATTTTGGAAATTTTTTACATCAACATTAATATATTAAAATTATTATTATTTTATTTAACTGAGCAATTCTATAATATATTTAATCTCTCTCTCTCTCTATATATATATATATTACTTAGTACTTGAATTAAAATTTTACAGACCCTCTCTTCCATTTTCGTTCTCTTAATTATGCTTATCCTTTGCTTTCTATAAAATGAAGAGTCGAACTCGGAGAGAAAGACGACAAAAAGTAATGTGCACAAGACAGAGACAAAAGAAGATGAGGTGCAATATGAGGCCATATTTGAGTTACCAGTAGCTTTTGGGAATGTGGGTGCTGTTTTAGTACAGAATGAAGACCACAATGAGGTGTTTCTAAAGAGCATAGTCCTTGATGGCTTCTCTAATGGCCCTTTGCACTTTACCTGCGATTCATGGATTCAGCCAAAGAGTGATAGTCTTGCGAAGAGAGTCTTCTTTTCTGACAAGGTGAGAGTCATATATATCATATGCTGTTTTCAATTTCATGGAAGCTATTTTTTTTTAAAGAGAAAGGCACAATCCATCTGATCAACAGGGGAAGAGATCCAATTATGTTGACACCGTCCCCCATGCTGGAGAAAGCACCCTGATATCATAGATAAAGCGAAAGAAACAAAACACTTGGGTGACCAAACCAAACCCAAGGAACAAAACTAAGTTACATAAAAAAAGACTAATTTGTCTGCACAAACATTTCCTGGAATATATAGTTTGATATATACTCAATTTTTTCAAAATAATTGCCAATGTACTTAGATTAATGAAATTATTATATTAGTTAAATACCAACATAATTTCTAAGAAAATAAAACATATTTAAATTGAATAGCATTTCTTTCACGTTTTTACTAATTAACTAGAAATATGAAAGGTGTAAAATAATTTTTTTAATATGTTTCTTGGTTTTCAAGATTAATAAGTAATTTTGAAAAAAATAAAACTTCAAATTGACTTATATGTTATAATGGAAGATCAAATAAACCTTAAAAAATCTTAGAACGTGAGTTTGGACTTAATTCAATCCAAAAAATTAATTTATAATAAGGTGAGGGTTGTCCCTCACTTATATACTCTAATAGAGACTTGGGTGAATCCCAATAAAGACACTTGTTATGGTTTTAGATACTAAAAAATAATTTTCAATTTCCCCTAAAAATCAATAAAACATGTCTAGAAATTCTTATTTCTGAGTCTCAGTTTTTAAAATTCATTCTTTAGAATCTTGACTTTAATAACTGAAAATGAAAATTTCTCTGCAACAAGCACAAATTAATTAACTGCTTGTTTTATTTTTCCAGCGAATAAATTATGATTAAAGCTTGGAAAAAAATATATGATTAAAGCTTTATTGATGGGAAATTAATAAATAAAACTTCTTGACTTCTCCCATGTTATGTCATGAAACTGCTCATCCCAAACGCATGCAAGATCCAACCATGTGAACCAACCACTATGCTACCCCGAACAGCTAGCCAATATCGACAACAATTCTTCGGAAATGTTAATCAATAACATGCAATATATATTACACAGTTTTTATAGTATTTTATTTGTTCTTAAGAGTTCTTTCATTATTCAAGAATTCATTAAGTTTGTCATTAGATTTGATTGCTACATCAAGTAATATGGAAAACGATAAAATTCAACGACACAAATGCTGAATTCAACAACCAAACATTAGAAATAGAAGAAACATTTTCCTATTGATTTCATCACACATACCTTTGTCCTCCCAAAAAATACCTTATCCTTAATTGTGCACCTTTCACATCAACAATTTTCGTATGTTTTATTTTGTTTCCATTTTATTTTAATTTTGTAATCTTTGACAGTATAGTGTTGGAGTTAATTAATTAATTAACCTATGCATCGAACAGTTATACTTACCATCACAAACACCAAGTGGATTGAGAAGGTTGAGGGAAGAGGAATTGAAGCAAATAAGAGGGAATGGAAAAGGAGAACGCAAAAGCACTGATAGGATATACGACTATGATGTATACAATGATCTTGGCGATCCTGATAGCAACATTGACCTCAAAAGGCCTGTTCTTGGTGGCACCAAACAATATCCATATCCAAGACGGTGTCGTACGGGTCGAAAATACTCTGAAGCAGGTCATTTAATTAATTTGCTCACGTTACTTTTTCTAGTTCTCTACTGGGTTTAAAAAACTATATTGGATGGTTAAGAGTGCTTATTATTTGGGCATTTATATAACTATAATAATACCTAATAAATAATTAGATATTATAAATGAGTATTATAATTATAATTATAATTAATTTTTAAAATATGGATCTAATTTGATATAACTAGTTATTATTTTTAAAATATAGGTGTATATAATTAACTAAAAAATTATATCTAAAATCAATTACATAACTAGTTATAAATGAATAAAAACAAATTATTTGAAATAATCATTTCTATAAAACGAGTTATAATTTTATCAATATAACTATTTTTTAAGTAGAAATAAATTATTTGAAATATTCATGACAATAAAATTGGTTATGATTTTGTACTTACTTTTGTATAACTAGTTATAGTTTTTTTTTCTTAAATTAATTTTTTTTAGCATCCCTAGCGACCGTCATTTGGGCCACACCATCAAAGATTTTTAATTGGTCGTGATCACAATACAATCGTAATTGGAATCAACAAGCACGGCAAAACTACAACACGACCACGACTGATTTAAAATTTTGGTTCTATGCAATATATATATATATATATATATATATATATATATATATATAAACTTTAATTAAAATGAGCAAATTAATGAAAAGACTAATTTTGTTTTATTCTGATTTTGGTTTTGATTGTTGTTATTATTATACAGACCCTTTATCTGAGAAGAAAGCATCGAATTTCTATGTTCCACGCGATGAGGTGTTTTCTGAGATAAAGCAAACACAGTTCATAGCAACTACAATATCCTCCGGAGTGAGTTTAGTTTTGGAATCTTTAGATGCGATTCTCACTGACCAAAGTCATGGATTTGTGAGCTTCGAAGACATAGACACGCTCTATAAAGAAGGGTTCCACGTGCCAGCGCTTCAAGCCAATGGGTTGAATGCGCTTCAAAGAGTAATTCCCAAGTTACTCAGTGTTGTTAATGATAAACAGAACCTTTTGCGTTTCGATACCCCAGATGCATTTAAAAGTAAGTACATTTGAATTTTATAATAAGAAAAAATTGCTTATAACATATCATTACTTGCTTTAGAACTTCTTTATGTCATATATTATATGTGAAGCAATGTTTTAAAATCTGGATTGATCCAACTGATTGGTTGGACCGTGAATGAGTGGTCTGTCCTACAGTTTATCTGGTCAAATTCAGTGAGACCCGGATGGATTTTCAGATTAACCTTGAATTAAAATGATC
This sequence comes from Glycine tomentella, assembly GCA_007407185.1. Taxonomy (NCBI): domain Eukaryota; kingdom Viridiplantae; phylum Streptophyta; class Magnoliopsida; order Fabales; family Fabaceae; genus Glycine; species Glycine tomentella. Next base: position 26,573 of record PYAF01001220.1, on the reverse strand, counting down.
CAGTAATTTAATATCTTGATCGGGTCGATCAGTTGTTTGATTTTTAAAATTATAATGTTACCTATGAATTGCTACCAAATGTGGTGGTATTAGTATTAAATGATTGCATGTTGAGATAAACTAGTTATTGGTCAAGTTTTTGGCCTTCGAATATTGACATCATCATTAACTTTATTTTTGTGGAATTTTTTTCCAAAAAGCTAAAAGAGTTATGATAATGATTGATCAAGTCATACCCACATATAAGCAAACTAAAAAATTTTATATATCTCTGTATGATTGCGAGTTTGGAAATTGCAGGGGACAGATTCTTTTGGTTATCAGATGAGCAATTTGCTAGGGAAACTTTGGCAGGTGTCAACCCATATAGCATCCAATTGATCAAGGTGAGAGTAGCACCACATATTTTGTTATTGCACGCTTTTAGTGTCATAGACACTAAAATGTTGTCAATAATTTGCTCTCATTTATTCTTCATGTAGGAATGGCCTTTGAGAAGTAAATTAGATCCCCAAATCTATGGTCCACCAGAATCAGCTGTTACTAAAGAAGTCATTGAGCCACAAATAATTGGTTATTGCACAATTGAAGAGGTACCAAAACATCAATGATTTTATTAAATTAGATTATGTTATGTTATGATTAAATTAATTACTTAATTTGGATACGTGCAGGCCATTAAAGAGAAGAAGTTGTATATGTTAGACTACCATGATTTATTCTTGCCATATGTAAGCAAAGTGAGAGAAATTAATGGAACCACATTATATGGATCACGGACACTATTCTTTCTAACTGAACAAGGCACATTAAAACCATTAGCTATTGAGCTCACAAGACCAGCTATGGAAGGAAAACCCCAATGGAAGCAAGTCTTCACACCTGCTACTCATTCAAGTTCTCATGCAACCAATCTCTGGCTTTGGAGGCTTGCCAAAGCTCATGTTTTAGCTCATGATTCTGGTTATCATGAACTTGTAAGCCATTGGTGAGTTCAGTTAATTATATATTATTGTCTTTTGCCATGCATTATGATACAATGATCCTATCAATTACTCCCTCTGTTTCTAATTAAAAAATATATTAATTCACGTTTTTTAAGAAAAATAATTATCATATTAAATTTGTTAATTATTTATATTATAATTTCAAAATTATCCTTTTATTCTCTCTTTTTATACACTTACTTGTTTCTCATTAATATTTAAAACGAGAATAAATAAGTAAGAATATGTAAGAAAAAATAATTAATGTATCTAAAAATTAGAAATTAGTCTTCTAAAAAAGAATAAACAGATTTTTTAAAAAAATCTTATAATTAAGGACATAGAGGAGTAGTTGGTATGGAAAGTTTGATAAGCATTAAGTGGTCCTAACTTTATACACATAATAAATTGTTCATTTTTATAGGTTAAGGACTCATTGTGCAGTAGAACCCTTCATCATTGCAACAAATAGACAACTAAGCACCATGCACCCAATCTATAGATTACTGCATCCACATTTGAGATATACTATGGAGATCAATTCACTAGCTCGCGAGGTGCTTATCAGTGCAAATGGGGTCATTGAAAGTTCGTTCTCTCCTAGAAAATATTCGATGGAAATAAGCTCTGTGGCATACGATCAACTTTGGCAATTTGATTTGCAAGCACTTCCCAATGATCTTATTTCTAGGTAAAGTTAATAGAAAGGGTTTTAGTCTCATGAGAAATGCTAGCAAAAGTATAACTACACCCTTTTAAACATATTCTATTATTAATTAAAATTTATTAGAAATCACAAAATTTAATGAGCAATTCCACTTATTATTTAAGGGTTCTCACGTGATTTTGTTGAAATAAATTGTAGTCAATAATAGAATATTTTTTTTTAAAAGAATGTGTAAGAGATCATATTTTTGACACTCCTTAGTTTAATTATGTTTTATTCTTTTTCAAAACCACATCAAAGATCCACTTATTAATGTTAATTTTTTCTTATCAGAGGAATGGCTGTGGTAGATCCAAATGCACCACATGGCCTAAAGCTAACAATTGAAGACTACCCTTTTGCCAATGATGGTCTCCTTATATGGGATGCCATCAAACAATGGGTAACAGAGTATGTTGACCATTACTATCCAAGCCTAAGTACCATAGAGTCTGACCATGAGCTCCAAGCATGGTGGACAGAAATTAGAACAGTCGGTCATGGAGACAAATCTGAAGAACCATGGTGGCCAAATCTTAAAACACCAAAGGACCTTATTGAAATTATTACAACTATAGCATGGGTATCTTCTGCTCATCATGCAGCTGTTAACTTCTCCCAATATACTTACGGAGGCTATTTCCCTAACAGGCCTACAATTGCTAGAAATAACATTCCTACAGAGGATCCTTCTAAGGTAGAGTTGGAAAAATTCATAAACAACCCTGAGAAAACATTTTTGGAGTCTTTACCATCACAAATTCAAGCAACTTTGGTGATGGTTGTTTTGAATTTGTTATCAGATCATTCGCCGGATGAAGAGTACATTGGGCAATACGTGGAGCAATCATGGGTTGAGAATGAAACTATAAGGGCAGCCTTTGAAAGGTTTAGTACGAAATTGAAGGAGATTGAAGTTATTATAGATTCAAGGAATGAAAATTGTAATTTGAAGAATAGGAATGGAGCTGGGGTGGTGCCTTATGAGCTAATGAAGCCATTCTCAGGGCCTGGAGTCACTGGAAAGGGCGTTCCATATAGCATATCTATTTGAAGATTCTTATAATTCTATGTACAATATTTATAATTAATCTTTTCCATTGCAATGTATGAGTTTTGTGGAGTCTTTAATAAAATATTCATAGATAATTTTATTCCATTGCTAAAAAGAATGTCCTTGGTGTGAGTGCACATTGAAATGACTATGGATCTTACTCCATAACTGAAAAGAATGCATGCATACATCCAATGACACAAGTCATAATTGACAATGTGAGAGAGGATTGAAGCCAAGTAAGTAAAAGTTGATCTCTAGCAAGCACAGATAGTTCATGTGAATGTCGTGTCCATGTGTCAGACATGTTTTTGACACCAACACTCCTCATATATGTGGTGGACACTGTGTCAGACACGTTTTTGCATCCAATTTGTTTTTGGCTTGGACATCTTGTGGACACTTCTCCAGACAACTAGACATGCAAAGGACACTTCTTTGGACACACAATGGAGACTTCTTTGATTTCCCAAGTGCAAAATGTAGGTTCTCTAACCCTCGATCTCAACTTCGTAGATAGAAACTATAATAGAATTTATGGTTGAACCAGATACAGATGACGATGATGATCCTTCAAGATTGGCTCCACTTCACATAAAAAATTTCAATCAAGTTTTTCATTGAGGTATGAGTATTAATACTTATTTTTTGGAATAACTACTATAAAAGAAATGAACAGTAAAAAATTAAAACTTGTTACACCATTATGATATATAAAACTAAAACCACAATTAATATTCCAAAAATTGGACACCTAAAAAGGTTACATCATAAGCATCAACATATGAATGCACTTTTACATCTAAATTTTGAACAATCAATATATAACACCTTGATATCACTCATGTCCAAGGATACTGTACAGTGAATACCATGATATTGTCCCTTTTTATTTTTGAATATGATGACAAATTGTTTATGGCAGGAATTCGTTTGAATAATCAAACGTAACTTTATCAATATTCTACTCTTGATTCTAATTAACAACAAACAACTTATTTTATTTAGTAGGACAAATCATAATTATGACTTCTTTTTGGTTAAATTAACGTTGTTTTAACTTTCAACATAGAGAAATATGTGATTAATTCAAAAGTATATCACTTTGATCTTAATATTACTTTGCTCTATTAAGTTACTAAAAATAATTACCTTAATAAGGATCAAATTTGTATTTGAATCGATAAGTATGATAACTTGTAATTGTAACATCAATTTGAGATAGAATTTACTTAAACATGTAATCAATATGCATTCAAAAAGCTATGCAAAGTTAAAATATCTTCTAAAGTAAAAATATAATCATTTATGAAATTGAAACAAAAAATCTTTGAATGTTAATGAAATTAGAAAACTAAGTACCAATACCCTAAAAAATAAAGATATTTTCAAATATGAAACGAAGAGATAAACAAAAATTTAAAATAAGATGCAATGTTAAATTGAAATAAAAAGTAAAGGAAATGCAAAATAATGAAAAGTAAAGTGCACGAAATGTAAAAGTACAAAACATAAAAGAGTAATAGTTTAGAGAAGAAATAAAAATTGGAAATAGTTAAGAGTTTGGAGAAGAAATTTAGGAGAGATTTGCAATAAAGTAAATTGTTTAATGAAATGAAATGATAGAAATTGTAAATTACATTGAAGTCTGGGTTCAGATGTACACATTTTCCTGATAATTTGTGGCCATTTTTCCAAGTGTGACGTTTGGTGTAAACAGATCTTGTGCAATCTTCATAACTAGGAAAAAATTACTACCAATGTGTCTATTTATAGTTTTTTCGACTCAATGGTCAATTTACAAGATTTATACACATGTAAAACTTATTCAAATAGACTAAGATATTGCCATTTGTCTTTTCATTCTATTTGTCGAAAAATCATTGATAGTTGCCTTCATCGCTTCTTCTGTTAAAAAATCGTTTATAATTGTCTTTGATTGCACATTTGAGAGCCATAGGTCTTCAATAGATTCTTGTTTGCATCTTTGAATGATTTATGCCTTCAAAACCTCTTTTTACTAATTGAATTTACCAAACACAATGAAACTTTTAAATGTTTCATCAAGTAACTCTTATTGACAACTTCCAAATTTTGATTATCCAACTGAAATGACCATTTTTCTTCCAATAAGCCTTTCCACATGGCGATCAAGCTTCCATTTGATCATGCATTCAAATGATTACCAAGACTTTCTAAGCAATATATGTGTTGGATTATAATGTCAATACTTAATTATAACATCAACTTTCAAAATATCACTTTTGATTTAATCATAGTATATTCCTCCTCGATTCACCAATCAAAAGTAAAGTTGCATCTGACAAATTGATTCATATCCATTTTGAACCTGACCTAATCTGTATACTTAGAAAATTTTACTCACACCACCAACTCAAATAAACCACAATCAATTATTAGTACTTCTTTGACTCCCCCAACAAGTTGGTGCTCATTTCACATCAATATTATCGTTAAGTGTATCAAAAGAAAAGCTATTCAACGTGTAATTACAACACAATGTTATTGCAATATATTAGGCATAATTTATTGTAATCAAGAGTATTTTTAAGGGATAATTTCTACTCTTAAAGGAATATTTTAATGTAAGCAAATGCAAAAAATAAGGATCCTGCAATCAACAAGTGGGTGAAGTAATCAAAATTTTATCATTATGGCAAACTCCTTTTTTTTTATGTTGGAGAGTGTAATTATGAGACAATAAGTTGTGAGTAATGTGGTATGAGTATTGTTAAGAGAGAAACATTATTACAACTATAGCATGAGTATCTTTTCTCACCATGCAGTTGTTAACTTTGCCCAATATACACATGGAGGCTATTTCCCTAATAGGTAGAATTGAAAAAACTCATAAACAACCCTGAAAAAACATTTTTAGAGGCTTTACCATCACAAATTCAAGAAACTTTGGTGATGGTAGTTTTGTATTTGTTATCAGATCATTCACCAAATGAAGAATACATTGGGTAATACATGGAGCAATCATAGGTTGAGAATCAAACTATAAGGACAACCTCTAAAAGGTTTAGTATGAAATTGAAGTAGATTGAAGGTATTATAGACTCAAGGAATGCGAATTGTAATTTGAAGAATAGAAATGGAGCTGGGGTGGTACCTTATGAGCTAATGAAGCCATTCTCAGGGCATGGAGTCACTAGAAAGGGTGTTCCATATAGAATATCTATTTTAAGATTCTTATAATTTTATGTACAATATTTATAATTAATCTTTTCCATTACAATGTATGTGTTTTGTTGAGTCTTTAATAAAATATTCACAAAGAATTTTATTTCATTGCTGAAAAAATGTCCTTGGTGTGAGTGAACATTGAAATGACTATGGATCTTACTCCATTGTTGAAAAGAATGCATGCATACATCCAATGACATAAGTCATAATCGACAATATGAGAGAGGATTGAAGCCAAGTAAGTAAAAGTTGATCTTGAATTTCCCAAGCGCAAAATGCACGGTTCTCTAACCCTTGATCTCAATCTTCATATATAGATAGAACTTGTATTGGAATTTTTGGTTCAACTAGAAACAGATGAAGATGATGATCCTTCAAGATTGGCTTTACTTCACATCAAAAGGTTCAATAATGTTTTTCACTAAGGTGTATGGATTAATACTTATTATTGGAATAACTATTATAAAGGAAATGAATAGTAAAAGATTGCAACTTGTTACAACATTATGACGTATAAAACTAAAACCACAATTATTATTCCAATAATTGGATAGCTAAAAATGTAGCAGTTATAAGCATCAACATGTGAATGCACTTTTACATCTAAATTTTGAACCATTGATATATAGACCTTGATATCACTCATGTCCAAGGATACTACACCACTCATGTCCAAGGATATTGTATATTGAATACCATGATATTGTCCCTTTTTATTTTTGAATATGATGACAAATTGTGTATGGTAGAAATTCGTTCAAGTAATCGAACATAACTATTATCAATATTTTGTTAGAATTGAACGATCCATCACTGGACGATCCACCCACACATCTCTTAAAGTTTTGATTAAAACAAGGATATAAATTTATGTTAATTGTTTGGTTATGTAAGAATACAGGATTGATTAGTGGAAGCAACATAAGGTAAGATGTACATTGTTTTGTATAAACGAACACACACTTGTTCTTTATTAAAGCTAACTATTGTCCAATCAATCCAAACATACATCTGAGTATCCATCATCATTAAAGTAAGATCAAATTGTGGTATGTTAAAATGATCTTACTAAAAGGAACATATATGTTAAGCTATATAATTCTTCCTTTCATATGTCTAATGGTCATTTTGAGGTATGAAGGATAGATTTAGAAAGTATTGATCCATAATCAATACAGATGCGCATCAAGATGGAACAAATAATTAAGAGGCAACAACAATCATATTTTAAATGCTCAAGATCCTTTACAGATTTACGAATCTCTCAGTATAAAAATGACATCAAAACCTCACAAAAAAATGAACAAGCAGAGAAAAGTGATCAAGTCGTGCATTCAAAAGAGAAACACAAGAACATCATTTTCGAGAGAACACACTGAGCTTAGAAGGTTTATTTTTTGTATTACAAATATATGTTCTGAGATTAAAATCTTCATTTTAAAGACACTTTATGAGTGTTAGAATCTCTGATTTTATTTCAAACTACTATTTTTGAAATCAAGAAGTGGCTTAGTGACTAAATAATACTTTGGTGTTCTTAGATTTAGGGAGAGTCTAAGGGTTATGCCAGTAGTGGCTTAGAGAATACTTGTAAGCCAGGAGTGGCAGGATAGAAGACTTGTTGCAATCTAGATTTATTAGTGGAACCCTTTACTAGTTGGTAAAGAAGACCAACTCTGCTTTAGTTTGTCAAAATATTTTTAAGGCATATTATTGACACAACCTTGCACACAAGTCCCACATTAAAAATTGTCTTATATAAACAACTAGACGACATTTCACTTCTGCTTAAGAAAATAGTTCTTGTCACGGATGATAATTGTAACAACCCGCCTCGTCGCTATGGCATCACAAACTCTAGATGTGTAAATTTCAAATTTTAATAAAAACTTCATTAATCTGATTATGAAAATGGTAGTAAGTTTTTCGCAATAATAGAATCATCATACACATGATACAAGTACAACAACTGAATAAATATGTATACGTATACTATATCAGTACTCATCATTCACATGTTTAGAATTTAATTTAGTTTTACATGTAATTACGATTAAAAATATACATGTCTACAAAAAGGATTAAGGGACTAACTATGAAAGAGTTAATTAACAAAACACAACTCTTCCAAAAAAAGTTCCAACGTCATTACGTCAGCTTGGCGGCTCCAACAAAAAAAAGATCTCTCTCCAAGGTCACCTACTGCTACTCATCTGCTCTCACGAATGAAAGTTCGCGATCATCACAGATACCAACCACACGGTACAACAAATGCAAGGGTTAGTTTATTATATAAAACCAATAAGCATTAGATAACAACAATTGGAAAGGAAACAAAATTAACAACCACTATCATTACCACAAGTTCATCAATCCAATACACACTTGACAAACCAATCATCCAATGCATTTCACAACTCAAACAATCATGCATAGAATGATGCATGTACCTGACTCATCTATCAGCATGCAATGTGGTACCATCCTCATGGAAATAGCCTCTATCACGAAAATGATGCAGTAGCTCGTCGAGGTCACCCTGTCATGCACTGGTCGCTCCCCCCATGGTGATCAGCCCTGAGTCACAAGGGAGTTCCAAACAGAATGATGCCCCCTAATACGGCCACCATTCTATTTCCATCCATGAAATATGAAGTATGAACATGGGCACCATCAATGCAATGACCATGGATAGATAGGGACCGGAATTTTAACAATCCCTTTCTCTCTTGGGATGCTTAAAATTCATAAACCCACCCTCGCAAGGTTATCCAGTCATGCTGTAATATCTTAAATTTTTAAACATATGAATTAAGCACGTGTTAAGCTTAGGATTAAGCTTATAATGGAGGAAATATAATTAGGCCTTGGAAATCCCTTGAAAGGAGGCTTAAACGCTTGAGAAAGAGTTGAAATAGGCTGTTCTGGCCTACGGCGCGACCCGCGTGAAGTGCGGCGCGATCCGCGCCAGATGTATAAAATGTGCCTATGCTGTCTGCCATCCCGCGCTAGTAGCGTGAGTACGGCGCTAGTAGCGTGGGAAGGGCTCTAGAAAATCATGTTTTCTTCTGGAGTTCCACGCCAGTAGCGTGGGAAGTGGCTCAGAAATGACATTTTTTTTCTGCCAGCCCACGCCAGTAGCGTGGGAGTCCACGCTGGTAGCGCCAGTTCACCGCCATTATGGCACTGATAGCGCGGAAGGTGGCGCGGGTAGCGTGGAATCGCGGGCAGGCCGAGTATATAGGGGCAGATCGCGTTTTCTGAAGAAGAAAATCTTCTTCTTCTTCTTCCTTTGGTCCTGGACTCCATGGGAGTTGTTCCAAGTTTTCCCAGACCCTATATACTAGCCTAAACCCCTTCTTGAGACCTTTAATCTTGAGTGAATCGATCAGAAAGCTAAAATCCTTCGTCATTTTCCTTGAAAACCCCAATTTAAGTGAGGAGAGGAACCTCAGAGGGAAAAGCTCAGAGAACTTGAGCTTGGCGCAGAACCACAGCGTGATTAGGACATAGAAGCTCGAGGAAGCTGTCCTGAGATCTCCTTGGTCGCCACTGAGGTAAGGAATTCAAGTTCTCTTGGGTCTCTGTGATTTTGGGGTTTTCTGAGTTTTGTGACCCATGCTGAGATGGGGCTAGAATTAGCCCAGAGTCTAGTTGAGAAACTTGTTTAGGACGATGAATAGATGAAGGAATAGCTTTCAGTTTTTGATTCTGATGATTTTGGATTTTTTTGGCTCTGTGTGGCCTATGTGATCTGTGTTATGGCCACTTGTACTGGTCATCTGATATACCAGAGCCTTATATATATTGTCTAGAGCCTGTGTGGCTAATGGAATGGAGTCTTGAGCAAGGCTTGAACCATTCCAGTGATATTGTGAGTTGTTGAGGCTGATGAGATTATGCCATGTTTCTGAGGCATTGAATCTACAATGATTCAGATATTGATACTCAGCCCAGATGGACCTTGTATGGTCTGAGAGAAGCCTAATGATAGGCTAGACTTGTTCTGAACCCTAGGATAGGGGAATTATGCTATGTTTGAGCTGTGATTGATGCCTGTGGTCTGAATATTGATATGAGTTATATATGCCTTGCATAGGCGTTGATTCTGAGTTTACTGGTGGCGGGAGCCACAGAGCTGGGACTAGACCACAGAGTGATATTGTTCCAGGTAAGTTCAGTGTCCCTGGGGGTTGATTCCCATCTTGTATATCACCCCACACTCCTGGGGAGTTGTGGTCATGTCATAATACATGCATTGCATTTGCATTCTGATGATGATGACATATATGCCTCTGTGCTTGATATATGCTGGTTATATGCTGAGGTATGATTGTATTATGGACTGTGATTGTGCTTGAGATAGATCTATTGGCCAATAGATAGATATGGACCTCCCTAGAAGATGGTTTCCTCCTAGTATGGCTGGCTCATGGGTGATGATGATCCCGGGGTGATGATGATCCCCTAGGCCAAGGGAATAGTTCAGATGGTTTCCTGCTATTCTCGGAGGTACCATATGTGTACATCCCCGTTAAGGGTAGCGTCTGGTGGGATGACACAGGTGTGAGTTCCGGCCTCACACTGGGAGATGGTTTCCTCCCATTCTAGGAGATGGTTTCCTCCTAGCCTGATATGTTGATATAGGAGATGGTTTCCTCCTATTTGGTGACTTTATTTCTGGGAGATGGTTTCCTCCCCACTACAGGAGATGGTTTCCTCCTGCTCTGAGATGTGTAGTCACCTTGTATGATATACTGTGTGATTGAGAAAGCCAGAGGGCTAGGCCAGTGGGCCATTTGATTGTGATGTGTGTGCATATGTATTATGATAGTAGGCCAGGGTGGAGGAGATTCCTCCATGGATCCTGAGCTTACTGAGATATGTTATCTCACCCCGTGTGGGGTTATGTGGTTTCAGGTGAACCATCAGGAAGAGAAGAGCAGTCTCAGGGCAAGAGGCCCATCAGAGACTAGACTGCTTGGCTGAGGAGCAGCATAGAGAGCATGAAGGCTCCATTTTGATTTGTTGTGTTATAGTTCTGTATACCCCTTCTGAGGGATTATATTCTTTTGTAGCACCGTGTGTGGTGTGAACCTGAGATGTATGTGTTATACAGGACTTTGATGAGATGTATATAATACCTCCCCTGAGTATATGATTTGTATATTGTTACTCTGCCTCAGATTTCTGTTATCTGTCTTATTTATGTTGAGATTGATAAACTGGATCAGCAGGGGCCTGTTATATGAATTGTGTGTGTTATCTGATGAATTTTATTATTCCATACATAATGTATCAAGAAAACGATTCTATGCTTCCGCTAATGTATATAATTTGGTTTTATACGCTAATCTGATATTATTAATGATAACACGTCGGAGGCCTACGGGGTGTTACACATGCACCCCCCCATGTACATACACAACATCACCGATACACTGACCATGGATAGATAGGGACCGAAATTTTAAACAATCCAATTCTCTCTTAGGATGCTTAAAATTCGTAAACCCACCCTCACAAGGTTATCCGATCGGTCAATGTACCCCACGTGGACATACACAATATATAACCATAGGCACCATCAATGTATGACTGGCTAGGAACAAATCCTTCCTCGTAAGGGTAACCCATCATACACCCCCCATGGGTTTCCATGTATATCCACACACAATGACATTGTTCACATCAACGTTATCTCTCATCAATGTCATTATCAACCTCAACATCATATCATCTCAATATCATCATCATGCATATCAATATTATCTCATTTCGACATCATCAACCACGTCAACATTATTTCATTTGTACATCATCAACTACATTAACATTATCTCATTTAAAGATCATCAACTACATCAATGGCATCTCAATTTCAATATCATAAACGACATCACAAGCAATCACATTTCACATCTACACATAATACTTATGCCTAAGATTCGCATTCCCCAAGTCTTCAAAGAATCCAAAATTTCATACATTCATAATTCATCGTATCACAAGAATGATGTTTTTAGGAAAATTCTAAATTAAAGAGGAGGACTACAATATGTAAAAAACACACTCTTATGCCCATTTAAAAATTTAATAAAGAATTAAATAGAAGAACACATTATAAAATTTTGGACAAAGTCTCCTCTGTAATTAAGACTTTTCCCAAAAATCCAATCATTACAACAATAATATCATTCACAGTTTTATCCATCAACAAGCCAATTCATCGCATCCCATTAGTTAAAAACAATTTTTCTTGAAAACGAGCACACATCAATCATAAATACATCGCATCTCATTAGTTAAAAACGTAGTTTTTCTTAAAAACCAGCACACAGTAGGGACAGGCAGATATTCTCATAGTTGGACTCCCTGGCCCCCAACTATGGTATCAAATAATAAACTCCCCTTACCTATCTATATCCCTCTGTTAGCTCCTTGAAATGTCATTTTGGGTCTCTCAAGTTCACGTGCTTTGGCCCAAACATAGAGCTCTATATACCAAATTGAAGATAATTTAGTATAGATTTCATAAACAAGGCTAACATTAGCATTCAGGGTCAAATACCCAATCAAATTTAAAAAGAGGCTAAAATGGTGTTTTAGGAGTCCACATCAAAAGACATCATTTTGAAATTTTGATCACACTAATGTGACCAGGGTTCAACAAGGATAACAGAAATGACATCAGTTTCATAAAAAGGGGGACTTTTACAACATCTCATTTTCAAAGGGTTTTCAAAGGAAGTATAGAAACAACCAATAACGTTACCCGAATCACAAGAGACATCAAGAGAGACTTAAACTACCTAAAAGAAGACAAAGGAAACTAAGATTACCTCAAGGAAACCAAGAAAGAAGGATTGGGAGCTCCATTCTCTACCAAAACTTTGAGAAGAGTTTCGAAGATTCCACTCCGATTAAAGGGTTCTTTTTCGTGCCGGGGTCTCGTGGCAAGCAACGACGGCCCGTGGTTGTCTCCGGTGGCTGTGGGTGGTGGAGGAGGGTGGTAGGGGAGCTTGGGGTTGTTTGGAGGAGGAAGAACCTCCATTTTCGTGACTTGGAAGCTTAAATACCTACTCAGCACCGCCTCCACTTGCCTAGGCGAGCAAAAATGCCTGCAAAACTCGCTTGGGCGAGCTGACCCTATTCTAGAATTCAACGCAGCTCAAACAAACTCTGTATAACTTGACACCTACACCAAGAAATTGCATATGGAGAATCCACATAATATTTAAACTAATTATAAACTAATCAAATAGTCAAATAACAAAAGAAATACATCGAACATCTATTTTCAGTAATTGAAATTTCAGGGCGTTACAATAATCCTTGTAAACTACTTTGTTTAATAAATCATTTCCATGTGATAAAGGTTTTTAAAACTTTATCAAACACACTATTTAAACCCCTTTCTAGTGTGATTTATTATATTTCAGTTGGTATTAGGGCTCAACCTCTCGGGTTGAGTAGTTTAACAAATACAAAGGAAGATCCTGATAAACAGAACAAGGGTACTCCACCAACAAGCCTATATTCAAAGGCGTTAAGTATGACTATTTGAAGGAACGCATGATAGCTCACTTTGAGTCAATTCATATAAACCTCTGGGACATTGTACAAAAAGGCAACTACATTCCATTGGATATGCAGCTAAACGAAATTCCCAAAACTCTATGGACATACACCTAAAAACAAGGTTTCTATTAAACTCCAAAGTTTGAAATGCTCTGCTTTGTGCTCTCTTAGAAGAAAAATATACAAAGGTCCATAGCTATAGAAGTGCGAAGCAGATGTGGGACACACTAGCCTTAACATACGAAGATTCGACACAGGTAAAATGGAACAAGCTCAACTTATTAACAAGTATGAACTTTTCACTATGGAAGAAGGGGAGGATATACAAACTATGTTTGGTTGTTCCAAACTATATTAAATGAATTATGTTTTCTTAATAAAATGTCTTGTAATTATGACAATATTGAAAAAATATTGAGAAGTTTGTCTAGAAAGTGGAGACTGCAGGTAATAACATGGTAAAGAACCTATATTCAATGTCCATTGAATAACTAATAGGAAACTTAAAGGTTCATGAACATAAAGTTCAATAGGACGAGGGAATCAAAAAAGGGAAGTCCTTGGGTTTAACAACAAAAAAGAACAAAACATCCTCAACATTCAAAGAGTTCACCTGCATACTTGCATCCGAAAGCTCATCCAAAGTCATCAGTACAAACACGTTGTCTGATGATAAGATTGATGATGAAGGATTAGATGATCAACTGACCTTTATATCAAGAAAGATAAGAAATATGTGAAATAAAAGGAGTGAATCAACCTAAAAAGGCTCAACCAAGATGTCATACAAAGAAATGAAGAACAAGGAGAAAAGCTTCATTGTATACTATAAGTGCAAGAAACTAGGGCATTTCAAGTCAAAATTTCTAGACCTACACAGGACAATTGACAAGAAAAGGTATTTCAAGCTAAAGGATAAGAGAGTACTAATGAGCAATGTTGTCAAACTTGAGGATCGTAAGAGGATTGATAATGCTTTGTCGAGAAGCATCAAAAATAATTTTACTAAGCTAATTATGTAGCACAGAGCTAACCTAGGTCGACTCAGAGACACGATCAATATGGTTCTAGCTTCAAATCATTGGTAATAATAAGGGGGGATTTTTGTCGAACAGTTGGTATGCGTAAAGTAAAACATGCAAGAACACAAACTAAAATTAAAGAACAATGCAAAAATTAATAAGATTATCAAGGAGTAAAGTAAAACAGATTAGAAAGCATCAATCCAATTCACTAACCCAAGCTCTTTGAATCATCATCATTCCCATAAATTGATTCTAACATGAACATTCATTTAATCTCAATAGAAGCAGTTCAATCGATTATACTCCTAAATTGATTGAAACCACAACCCTAACTGAAATATCATTCAATTAATATTGTGATTATCATTTGAAATTAAGACATGAATCCATAATCCTAATTCACTTTCAATCCTAAATGCATTCATAATCATGAAAACATAATAGAAATTGAAGAAGAAGGTGAACATTCAAGTAGAATTCAAAATACCGAACCGGAACTCCAATTCTTCTCTTGCTTGAGTTAGATCCTTGGATTGATTAATGATTTAGCCTT
>PYAF01001219.1:258348-279965 GCA_007407185.1 Glycine tomentella | reverse complement strand
CCCCCCCCCCCCCCCCCTTTTTTCCCTTTAATTTTTGAGGAGTTCAAACATCTTTGATTTCTATTGTCAATTAAAGAGATTGCATCTTTTGATTTTCCAGATTCAGGAGGCACTGGAACGTGCAACTTTTGACAGCAGTTCTCAAGTTGGCATAATCTTTCATTTAATGGATGCACTGGAATCACCACCTACATATTTTAAGACCAATAGTTTCACAAGTCCATATCAGGAAATTGTTGATGCATATGGGTAAAAGCCTATATACAATATGTTTATTAGCGGCAACACGAGTATGTTAATGTATGGAAATAAATTATTTTCTTTGAAGTTACCAGTGCATGGCGATGTGCTATGTCCATGTCAATATATCAATAGATGTCTTTTTAATGTACATAGAGTTGAATAAAGCCAGTTAAGGATGGAACCGTTATTTTGCAATTTTGCTATAAAAACTGAAAAGACTCCTAGTCCTGATGAGCCATTGTACTTGGCAGTGTTGCAAGATATCAAGAAGCAAATCCTGCAGTTTATACAACTATTATATTCCCATTTCTTTTCGCGGTTATGTTTGGCGACTGGGGTCATGGAATTTGCCTGTTGCTGGGAGCGTTGGTTCTTATAGCACGTCAAAGCAAGCTCAGCACTCAGGTAATGCTATTCTAACTTTGACATAAATAAAGTAGCAATGGGAGGATTATACCAAAAAATCATAATGGGTGTCATCATTATGGTTTGTTAATCTTTGCGAAAAAACTTATTAATTATATATCAAATTTTATCAAGATTCTTTTCCATCTGATTGTAGTAGGATCATCGTATTGATGTTCAGAGTTGAGTATCCTGTGTTTTCTATGATTTAGTTAATAAACACCACAATGATTAAGTGACATTTTTTTTATAATTATTATGATTTTATGTCCTTAAATATCTTGAAATGTATTATGGTAATAAATCTATTGTACTGCATACAAGTGCAAATGAGTTGCACAGTATCCTTAACTTTTGTTCTGTTCTTGGCATTGTAATTAAGTACCTAACAACTATATTTGATTTCTGTTAGCGACTTGGAAGCTTTATGGAGATGCTCTTTGGTGGGCGTTATGTGCTACTTTTGATGTCACTATTTTCAATTTATTGTGGGTTAATCTACAATGAATTCTTCTCTGTTCCTTATCACATATTCGGTGCATCTGCTTATAAATGCCGAGATAGTTCATGCAGGTGTCTTTTATTTCTCTCTCTCTTTTGTGCCAGTTTTATTGCTTTTTTTGTTTTTGGTACCATTATGTAGATAAACAATGCATTAGTTGTTGGTGTTTTAGGTTGCCCTTTCTATTTTATCTGTTTTTTAATTGAAAAATACAATTAACCATTCAACTCCTGGTAATGACTCTTTGATTACCGAATTCTATTTTTGCTAAAATACAAATGTTGATTCAAATCATTCTGCTATGCAGCAGTCGTATCATCAATTCCATCCAGGGAAGAATCTTTTGGTTTGACACCATCAGATGTGTTTGGTCACAGTTCTAAGAGAGTTGCCTTAATGTCTGATTGTCTGTATATTATGACTGTTACCTTGGAAAACTGAAGTTCTTGAATTGATTCACATTTCACTTAAAAATATTACATTCAAATTTACATCATCAGAAATAATTTGATTTGCATCTCTTCCACAGTTTGCACTCTTCAGTCATGCTTTCCATTTTTGCTCCTTTCCTCCTTCAAAATTGTGCTAATTTTTGGTGTTATATTGTCAGAGCTTGGATAAATTGGAAAGTTGTTTTTTAGCCAGGTTTTAACTTGGTGTGTGATTATTTTATCATTCTCCACCCTAGGGATGCACATACTATTGGCTTAGTAAAATACCGAGAACCATATCCATTTGGTGTGGATCCCAGTTGGCGGGGAAGTCGTTCAGAGTTGCCTTTTCTAAACTCTCTCAAGATGAAGATGTCCATTCTGCTGGGTGTGGTCCACATGAACTTGGGAATTCTTTTAAGTTATTTCAATGCTCGTTTCTTTGGCAACTCGCTGGATATAAGGTGCTCACTTTTCTTCTAACTTCTCCCAGCTGTTTTTTGTTTTGCTTTCCTTTGAGTAGAACGTTATAACTTAACCTTCATAATGCTTTTAGGTACCAGTTTGTGCCACAGATTATTTTCCTTAACTGTCTATTTGGGTATCTTTCCCTTCTCATTGTTGTCAAGTGGTGTACTGGCTCTCAGGCAGACCTTTATCACGTAATGATTTACATGTTTTTAAGCCCTTTTGACAATCTTGGTGAGAATCAATTGTTCTGGGGCCAAAGACCACTTCAAGTATGATTCACTTCTTTGCTTCTTTATTGCTTAATAATTCTTGTTCCATTTCCTATTTTACATCATTCTGAATTACTGTTCATGATATACAGGTTTTGTTATTGCTTTTGGCTGTAATTGCAGTTCCATGGATGCTCTTTCCAAAACCATTTATACTAAAGAAGCTTTATAATGAGGTGCCCCTTTTGCCTCCCATGTGTGATTTTATTGCTTGAAAATTGAGAACTTTGTTCACTGAAATTCTTGTTTACATGTTAATATGCCTACATTACATATATATCCTTGTTGGTTCGATTTTCC
Organism: Glycine tomentella; assembly: GCA_007407185.1. Classification (NCBI taxonomy): domain Eukaryota; kingdom Viridiplantae; phylum Streptophyta; class Magnoliopsida; order Fabales; family Fabaceae; genus Glycine; species Glycine tomentella. Next base: position 277,344 of record PYAF01001219.1, on the reverse strand, counting down.
CCTTTCGGCAGGATTTTGCCTAAGGTTTGTCAATTTTAAATTCTCTTTTGAGGTCCATTATAAGATCATTTTTCTTTAGACTAAAATATGCTAATTTCAAATCACTTACAACTTCTATTGGCTATACAGACATTGTTTTAGCTATATAGTTGCCCTTGTCCTATACTTTTGATGGCAGCTAGTTATTAAAGAAGCATTGCTGCGAGTTTGTAAATATTATTGATCTTTTATCTTTGATGATAATATAGAGATTTCAAGGACGCACTTATGGTGTGCTTAATACCTCTGAGGTTGATCTTGAGTTGGAACCAGATTCTGCTAGGCAACATAACGAGGAATTCAATTTCAGTGAGGTCTTTGTTCACCAAATGATTCACTCCATTGAGTTTGTTCTAGGTTCAGTTTCAAATACAGCCTCATATCTACGACTTTGGGCATTAAGGTTTGGTCAGCTATGATTGTCTCATTGCATTGGGTCCTTATTTTATCAATTTTTTTTTATCCTTGGTTGATATTTTTTTACCACTATGCAGCTTAGCTCACTCAGAACTTTCTACCGTTTTTTATGAGAAAGTCCTGCTACTTGCTTGGGGGTGAGTTTGATTCATAAACTTTCATTAATACAATGTACTATTTTTTGAGCTCTTTATTGAGATTTTCTATTTCCTTTATTTTTTTTGGATCCCCCTCCTCATCCAATGTGCATCCTGTAATAGGCAACAAAACTATAATTTATAATTAAACTTGTCTGAATGGTTATCATGAAATGCCAAATAAAGGAAGGTTTTAATAGCCAACAAAACTTCACCTGATCTTTGGGCAGGAGGAATCTAAGTATAGCATCGGGAAAATGTTGTTATATTTTTATTATGTGAAGTGTGAACATGAAGAGCAAGGGTGCTGGCAATAAATGTCGGACCATTTGTTAGGAATCTTCTCTCCTTTACTAACTGCAACTAGAGATAGCACAAATGCACACACAAGAACCAACACAGAATAGTACCCACAAAAATCAAGGAACCTCCTGTTTATTGATAATTCTTTCACTCTTTACACAAGGAAGAACACTCTCTTTCCTTTCAACACTGAGACACTTCTCAGTTTCTCTCAATACAAAATCCAACAATCCCCCTTCTCCTTCTCCAGAAGCTGCTATTTATACAAAACTACTACCTAACCTGCCAGTTGTTGATAGCTGGCAGATTTTAACTAACTCCCAACTACCTAGTTGACAGATGGCAGATTCTAACAAACTCTCAACAACCTAACTGTCACTCCTTCTCATCTTATTGTTCCTACTGTACACTAGCCACAGCTTAGCTATAGTAGATGATTCCTCTTGCCTAACAAAATACCACCTTTTATATTTATCAAATTGCTTAACATTGTTATTTCAAAGTACCGTTTTATGTTTGGTATTGGGTGGCAATAGCATACCTTAATTTTGATGTATTTTCTTGTTACCCTGAAAGTAACCTTCATAGATACTATTATTCCTAGTTTGAGATCTTTGTATGGAATGCGTATCATTGTTGCTGACAGTTAGAAACTTTTTAATAGGGGTAAGTCAGTAACATATTTTTACGGTGCAGAGTAGTTTTTGAACAGATAAATGTATTTATGGCTTATTCTATAGGTGCTATTTTCATTAAAATTTATGGCGGACAAAAGTATCTTAATCAATATACTACTAGTGTAGCCATTAATGTATTTTGCACGAGCCACTTGCTAGTTTAGATTAGTGTGACTTCTGACGAGCCCCTGATTAGGAGTTGTGAAGATACAACTATGCAACTAGTCTTCTCATATTGTAAATATAAATATTTTGTGTTTTTTGAGTTAAATTGAAGAAATTATAGTGAAACTTAACTCAGCTGTTTGAAAAACCCCTGTCATGTCTCCTTTTTTAGTATCATTTTTCTATATCTAATTGTTGATGTCATTGCTGATTACAATGACAACAGGTATGACAATCTTGTCATTCGGTTAGTGGGGCTTGCTGTCTTTGCCTTTGCAACTGCCTTCATACTATTAATGATGGAGACTCTCAGTGCTTTTCTTCACGCGTTGCGTCTTCACTGGGTAGAATTTCAGAATAAATTCTACAGCGGTGATGGCTACAAGTTCAAACCTTTTTCCTTTGTCTCCTTAACAGAGGATGAAAATTGATATCCATTTTTGTCTGTCTTGGTCTATTGGCAAATATGTGCAAAGAGTATATATACGGAAGTAGAAGAAGGAACACGGCAAGAATTTGTGGGATTCAATTTAGTGGCTATGCCTATGGGTCAACAATATTCAAGATCGTTTTCCCGTGGCTATACTGGTGTGACATTTTTCGACCAACAATATTGGACTGCATCTGTAACAGGATATTTACTTTCTAATTTTTCTTTTGAGTCTTGTTAACCAGTGTCCTTAGAACAATGATTAAGGAACTAAAAGGAGAAAATATTTATTGTGAAAATCATACTGAGTACAAAAAAAAAAGTCATCAACAACGTAACTTTATGCATCCCAATAAAGTTTCTCTCCTTTTAGTTCCTTAACCAATATCCTAAGAAAAATAATTACCATTTGCCTTTTTCTTTATCTTTCTTAGAGTAGGAAAACGGGTAGAGATTAGCGAAGGAAAATTTAGACTAATTTTGTAAAAAAGAAGTTCATATGAGTTTAGTGGTTATTTGGGGTTACAAATATACACATAATGTAACGCGGGCTTTCCTAGGATGTAGTCATGTAGATATTGACTCTAATTTTTTTTTTTTTTGTAATGATTAATCACAATTTATAATCCCATCTCTTTAGCAAGGTTTAATCAGAAAACATGATGCCATCTGTATGAATTTGTGTCATGATAAGCGGGCCAGACCCTAGGGAAAAAATTTGAATTAGTTTGTGAGCCTCCTCGGTAATGAATACACATCTTTTTTTATTACTTTTATTTGCATTTCTGTCTGGTTTTGTTCTTTTTTTTTTTTTGCTGCATACTGTCTGGTTTTGTATTATCTGAGTGATTCATTCATTCAACATTTACATTATATATATAAAAAAATCGTATTACTATGTCCCTCTAAAATAAAAGATTTAATGTAAACAGCATTTTAAATACTCATTTTATAATAATAAATAGAATCTAATGTAGGATGAAATGGAGTTAGAAATCCAAACGAAAATATAATGCATATGAATTTTGTATTATTTCTAATTATCTCTAGTAATTCCTAATATGAATGTTCTGAAATTATAATTAGAGTTAATTATATTAATCCCCTTAAGGTTTGCATTAGTTACACCTAGTATTTCTCTTTTTTCCTAACCTACATAAAACCCCCGCAATTTTTTGGGTCTCATAACAGTAACACCCCGTCCCCTTAACATCCTTAAATTGTTAAGAGACTGGTGCATATGAGTAGCACATGATTTTTAATAATGTTTTCTTCCAAAAACACCCTCATCCCCTTCCTTTATCTCACACTCCCAATTTTCATTACCCAAGGCACACTACACTCTTCAATAAAACACAACATCATAAGCAAGGCAACAAATTGAACCTTTATTCCAAAATTCCAGCAACGTGAGATGAACAAAACGCCACTAACAAGACAAAAACTTAAACGAATGGAACCTTATTCAAAAAACCCAAAACTGTGAGATGAATAATACCACACCACACCAGCAACTTCCAAAATCAACATTTATATTCAAGAAATTGTATACTTAATCTACTTCACCAAACACAAAGGCAAGTGTAACGTTTAGGTTACAGTTGTACGGAGAATATAAAGAACGATGAGAGAAGAATAGAAGAGAAGGGAAATTTGTTGAATAGATTCTTATTCTTTACTGTTGTTATCCAAGGCTATTTATAATACATCATTCAATATTCCTTAACTATTACGCGGATAACTGATACTGACTAACGTAGTGAAATTAAAACTTCAGTAGTAGTTTAGTTCATAGCATATTCTTTTAAATGATCAGGCATTTTTGTTACTCTCCCACTTTTGGTCTTTTTAACACTTGGGTCGTTGTCCTCCATTTGGCCCATTACATTACTCCCTCCGTGCAAAGTCGACTTGTCCTCAAGGCGATTAATGGACTGAGTCAAGGTTGTAGTAGGGGGAAGTCCATCGGTTGATGAAGTGGAGCACACTACCAACGGTGGAGATGAAGCAGCAGAAAGTGAACCAATAGGAACCAAAGAAGTCGCATCAATCATGGGAACCAACTGGGAAGACACAATCTTAGCCGTTGTAAGTGGAGCTGCTTCGGAATTGAAAGGACATGGAGATAAAGTCGATGTCACAGAACTGGGTGCCTCTAATTTGTCCTTAGCCTGGCTATCTTGTTTCTCGATAATTGAAGAAGTCGTGAGTGGAGGAGCTTGCACAACTCCTGGGATGAAAATCTCAGCATCTGGGTCGCCAAGGTCCCCTACGGAAGATGAAGTAGCCAACGCTTGCTTAGATAATTGCTTTGAAGAAAGAAAATTCTCGTCTTCCCAAGTAGAATCTTCAGGCGGAAGGTCCGTCCACTGAACCAGCACCTGAGGAACCAGAACACCATTCCTCCAAATGTTCCTCGAGCCTACAATCGTCAATGGTTTGTGTTGGAGCGGATGGTTACTAGCGGCCGATGGTAAACTATAAATCCTGAAGGGTTGTTTCACACGAAAAGGTCGTAGTAAAGATACATGGAACACCGGGTGGATCTGCGCGGAAGCCGGGAGTTTGAGACGATAAGCCACTGGTCCCACTCGTTCTTCCACCTCAAAAGGCCCATAATAATGTAAGGCTAGCTTTTGAGACGATCGACATGCTACACTCAACTGCCGATACGGTTGTAAACGTACAAGCACCATGTCGCCAGAGGTAAAAGACCAATCTTTTCTGTGTTTATCTGCCTGCGCTTTCACGACTTGTTGTGCCTTGAACAATTTTTCCTTTAATGTGCTAAGGAGAGTCGCCCTATCAGACAGAGTTGAATCTACAGCCTCATTAACTGAAGAACCCAAATAGTAAGCCAGGAGACTCGGTGGTGGGCGGCCGAACATAACTTCATAAGGGCTCACACCCATGGACGAATGGAAGGAAGTGTTGTAGTGATATTCAGTGAGGCTCAAAAACTTCGACCAGCTTGAAGGATGGTCATGAGAAAAAGCCCTTAGGTAATTTTCCAAACACCTGCTGACTCTTTCGGTTTGACCGTCCGATTGCAGATGATAGCTAGAACTGAAATGTAATTTTGTTCCTTGCAGTTTGAACAGAGTTTTCCAAAAGTCACTGAGGAATATGGGGTCACGATCGGACACAATAGATTCGGGAAGACCATGCAATTTTCCCACAAAGTCCCAAAAAATCTGAGCAACCTTCACTGCAAAGTAATGAGAGGGTAGAGGGACGAAATTTGCTGCTTTGGAAAAACGATCAACCACCACGAAAATAGCCGAATACCTATGGGAAATAGGTAAATGTGTAATAAAATCCATGCTTAAATGGGTCCATAACGTGTCTGGTATCTGCAGAGGTTGAAGCAAACCCAGTGAAGGGTGATTAGCCGGTTTCAATTTCTGACAAATCTCACACTTTGAAATGTATTGTTTAATGTCGCGTCTAATTCCTTTCCAGGTAAAATAACGAGATATGCGATGCAATGTGGCCTGAATTCCGGAATGACCGCCCTGAACTGACGAATGGTACTCATGCAAGATGGATGGAATCAGGGAAGAACCCACTGGAAGAAATATACGAGATCGATGAAGAAGCAACCCATTACGGATGCGCCAGTCAGCCATAACTATAGGATTGGCTTGTAATTCGTTGAAAACTTTTGTAGTGTAAGGATCATGTTTGTATTCGGACTGTAACACCTGAGTACGATTGAACATTGGGCCAGTAATGGCCATGAACTGGGTTGAGGAGCCCTCAAAATTCCCTTGGGTCATGCATGAAAGACCATCAGCCACCGTATTAGTTTTCCCACTTTTGTATATAATAGTGTAATTAAACCCCAACAATTTCGACAAAAATTGTTGCTGCTCTGGAGTTTGAATAACTTGACCAATCAAGTTATGTAAACTTTTGTGGTCAGTCCGAATGGTGAATGGGGAACACAGAAGATACTGACGCCATTTACTGATGGCAGAAGTAATAGCAAACATTTCCCTAACATAAACCGATTGACGCTGCATAGCCGGAGAAAGCTTGCAACTGTAAAACCCTAATGGTTTCTCATTCTGAAGCAAAACAGCGCCTACACCTGTTCCGGAAGCATCAGTCTCAACAACAAAAGGCCTTGAAAAATCCAGCAAAGCTAATATGGGAGCCGTGACCAGACGCTGTTTAAGCATCGCGAAAGCTGTAGCAGCCTCTGGAGTCCAAACGAAATTGGGCTTGGCCAACAGATCTGTGATAAGACTAGCAATTGAGGCATATTGCTTGATAAACTTATGATAAAAGCCCGAGATACCCAAAAAAACTCGTACTTGAGTGATATTGGTAGGAGTGGGTCAGTCCACAATAGCCTGTAATTTTTCCTTGTCAGGGGACACACCGCTCCCTGTAATGATATGCCCTAAATAAGGAATTTGCGAACGAGCAAAAGAGCATTTATCCATTTTAGCAAATAATGAATGTCTCCTTAAAATACTAAAAACAGCCATAAGGTGTTCAAGATGTTGTTCCGGAGACGAATTGTAGACCAAAATATCATTAAAAAAATATAACAACAGATCGACGGAGAAGAGATGAGAATATGTCATTCATAGTAGCCTGAAAGGTAGCCGGGGCATTAGACAATCCGAAAGGCATCACCACAAATTCAAAATGGCCATGATGGGTACGAAAAACTGTCTTGTAAATGTCCGGAGGATGCATTTTGATCTGATGGTAACTAGAACGTAAATCAAGCTTAGAAAAAATGGTGGCTCCATGTAATTCATCCAACAATTCATCAATGGTGGGAATAGGAAACTTGTCCTGCACGGTAATGGCATTTAGGGCTCTATAATCCACACAAAAACGCCAGGTGCCATCTTTCTTCTTAACCAACAAAACCGGAGAGCTAAAAGAAGAATGGTTGGGTCTGATTACCCCAAAATGTAATATTTCAATCACCAACTTTTCAATTTCCTTTTTTTGATGATGTGGGTAACGGTATGGGCGGACTTGCACTGGTTTGGAATTAGGCAATAAATGAATATGATGATTGTAAGCACGATCTAGTGGAAGAGAAGTTGGTGTTTGGAAAACATCAAAAAAATCCTGTAGCAACTGATCCAAACCCACAATTGGTGTTGTAATAGAAGAGCTAGTATTAGATTCAATGTCCTGGGCAGAAAAACACATTAAATAAGCAGAAATGGAATCCTGCGCCATTAGTTTGTGCAATTGGGATGAGCTAATATGACCAGACAGATTATTACTATTCCCATGAAGTAAAATTGGAACATCATTATGAGTAAAGGACATGGTCAAAGCTGCATAGGCAGTCACAATAGGTCCCAAAGTAGATAACCATTGTATGCCCAACACAATATCAGCCCCCTTCAAATCAATAACATAAACATCAATGCTAAATAAATGCGATTGAAGATCCACAACTACAGCTTGACAGGAAGCTGAACATAATATAGCGTCTCCATTGCCCACCCTAACTTTAAAAGGTTTAATGGCATGCAACGTCAAATTTAGATGAGAAGCCATGCGAGAAGTGATAAAGTTATGAGTACTACCTCCATCCACAAGAATTTGAACAGGTTGTACATGGATTTTACCTTGCATCCAAAAGGAATGGGAGGAGTAATGACCAAAAAGAGCATTGAAACTAATTTCATGAAAGCCTTCTATAGGTGGATTGTCTAGCTCCATAATAGAAACCTCAGAAACCTGATCCAGCTTGGAATCCGGTGGTTCATCATCAGTACCATCCAAATACAACAAAGTGGCTCTTCCCTTACAACGATGTCCACGGACAAAAATTTCATCACAATTGTAGCAAAATTTTTATCACGTCTAGCTTGCATTTCTGCCGCAATCAAACGCTTAATAGGTAAAGTCGAAGGCAACTTAGGAATGTTGGAAGCAGGTATAGTAGCAAGCGGTGTAACAACAATCGGTGAAGAAGGGGTAGAAGGTCGCGGTACCCAAGGTTTAGACACGCGAGCTTCAGTGAGTTGATCCTTATATATTTTAGCAAATGCAAATGCAGAAGTGACATCCGTTGGACGATGCACTAGCACCGCACGACGTATAATGGGGTTTTAAACCCGAAATAAACAAGCTCTTGTGCATGAGAGCGGTTAGATCAGGTATACGTGTAGCTAACAATTCAAAGGCTATCTGGAAGTCTGTAACCGAACCGGTTTGTTGCAATTTGGCCAAAGATCCTAAGGGATCTTCATATTCCGATGGGCCAAAATGTTGGTGAATAGTCCCCACAAAGGATTGCCAATCAGGTAACTGACCATGAGCATAAAGTGCCTCAAACCAACACGAAGCAGGCATATCCAAATTAAAGGAAACCAAATCAAGACGATCTTGGTTAGGAACCTGATAATAGTGAAAATAACTGTCCACAGCAAATAACCACGGTCCTGGATCCCCATATCCGAATCTGGGAAAATCGATCTTCATGGACTGAATGGGGTTCGTTGGCCGTGGTGGAGCTGCTCCCAATACTCCATTCTGGTGTTGAGTTTGCATAGCAGACAATTGAACCTGCATAGTCTGAAGTAGACCAATTATCTCCTGAATCTGATGATTTGAATCATCCAAACGTTGAGTCTGCAATAATTCAAAAGTATCCTGACGATGATCGAGAGTCCTCTCTAAAGCAGAAAGTTGCTGCTCATGAGCGTGAACTTGGTTAGCAAGATCACGGAGTCGAATATTCTCTGCCATACTCAAGGAAAGCACCAACGTAACGTTTAGGTTACAGCTGTACGGATAATATAAAGAACGATGAGAGAAGAATAGAAGAGAAGGAAAATTTGTTGAATTGATTCTTATTCTTTACTATTGTCATCCAAGGCTATTTATAATACATCATTCAATATTCCTTAACTATTACGCAGATAACTGATAGTGACAAACATAGTGAAATTAAAACTCCAGGAGTAGTTTAGTTCATAGCATATTCTTTTAAATGATCAGGCCTTTTTGTTACTCTCCCACTTTTGGTCTTTTTAACACTTGGGTCGTTGTCCTCCATTTGGCCCATTACATTAAGATTAAAAAGTTCACTAATCATTCCACAAAATTATCCATCGAGGAAATTTTCTAAAATGAATAATTAGTCAAATAAATGGAAACGTTGCATTCTTCACCAACGAATTTGCCGTCGTCGTCCGCCACTTCTTCGACGTGCTCGCCCTCTCCCCCTCAGAAACACAACCCTGAGCTCAAACCCCGATTCCCTCACGCAAGAAAAAGTTGTCGATCAGATCTCTGTTGTCTTCGAACTCCTTTGCCTCCACCACCGCAAAGTCTGGTTCAAGTGGCAGCAGCACCTCCCATGCGTCATCACCAAACCCTGTCACACTCTACGAATGTACCTAAGTCCTCCTTGGGGAGCTTCCAGCGTCGCCTGTGGCAGGTCTCAGCCAGATCGGCCTCCGACGAGTCCTAATCGATGAGGAGCCGAAGATAAATGCCACCCGATCCTTTACATGTAATCATTAAATAAGAAGGGCAATTGTAAAGTTTCATTAGTTGATTTTTTATTTTTTATTTTAAAACATTAACATTGACTGAGGATCAACGTTGTTGCTATGGTTGAGGGGCTAAAAGTAATGTTATTAAAGAAAATAATAACATTTTTAATAACTTCATACCTCAAGAGAACTCAAGAAAAATGTATGTAATTTACTCTTATGATAATTAGTTATGTCAGTCTTTTAAATTATGAAAAAAAGGTCATTAAAATCATCAACACACTGAAACTAAAATAACTAGCTTTTGGATCTTTTGTGTTGGATTTGACGTAAATTTTTTCAAATATCAGGGTTTGTAAATTGGAACTAGACAGGTACTAATTATTAGTCATTTAGTTTCTAATAATAAAAATTTATCAATTTGATCTTAACTTTGATAATTTTTAGTTATTTTAATGGGTATTAATCTAGTTTCTAATTTTGTTTTGCATTATTCAACTTGAGTCTTAACATTATAGAGTAAATTGACTTATGATTGTCAAATTCTTGGTCTAGATTGAATTAGTAATGTAAAGGACGAAATTCACCGATGAATGACAATTGCAAAAGTAAGATTTTACTTCTTTATTTAATTTTTAACACAAGAATTAAATTGATCAATGTTTATAAAAAAAATATAATAAATATGAGTTTTAAAATAATTATTAAAAAACAATATCTTAGAAGACTATGTGATTGAATGATAATATAAACAATTTTTACACTATAATTCATTTTTAATATTTTTTATTTATTCAAATCTATACTATTACATGGGGGGATTCTTTAATATTCAAATTATGTTTAATAGCTCAGTTGATAATACTTTCAACCAATAGGAATTAAGCAGTATAATTATAGTTATTTAAAAATTTAATGGTGATTTTTTGCATATTGCAATTTAGTCCTGTTTAATCAAAATATTTTAAAAAAAGACGTTGAAGGAGATAAAGAGAGGCTAATGGGCCCATTCAGAAAGAGGGCAATAACTAACTAACAACCAGATCCGGTGTAGCCCAATCACCCACACTACCTCGTGCCTCATCTCGTAAAATCCGCATCACTAACGTGCCAAAACGACAATGCTCGTTCCCGCTCGCCATCGTTTCAAATTGCGAACGAATTTGCAAAAGCACACACTGTAACGGATCCATTCCACATCACACAAATACAAAAACTACAACTAACATAGAAGAAGATGAAGAAGATGAAGAAGTGATATCACAATCACATTATCATGGATTCCATTTCTAACCTTCCGCTCCTAGAGATCGCAGGCGAAGACGATTCGTTGCTCTTCGATGTTTCCGCAGCGTCCACAACCGATGTTTTCTCTTGCTCCCCTCTCCTACCTCTCAGATCTAATCCTCCTCAACACGGTTTGGTTTTTTCTATTTCGTTTTCTCTTTCTCTTTTTTTTTTTGTTGAATTTCTAGATTATTTATTATGTATAATTGTTGATTTGATACTGATTTGAGTAATGCGCCTTCACAAGGAAGAGAAGGTGATGGCGCTGCGGATTCCGAAAATCAAAGAAGTTTCTCGGTTAGTGACAGCGCGAACAAAGAGAACGCGGATTGGAACACACCGCAGAAGCTTAGCTTGGAGCCTCAGCAAATGAAGAGGAAGAAGAAAGGAGGCGGTTACAATTTGCGCAAGAGTTTGGCATGGAATCGAGCTTTCTTTACTGAAGAAGGCATTCTCTTCTCTCCATTGTCCATTAATTAACTGTGGAAGATTGATCAACACTAATTGTTATTAATTAATTAATTGATTGATTCTAAACCCTACTTTTCAGGTGTTTTGAACCCGGCAGAGCTTTCTATGATTAGTGGCACTGCCACTCCTAAGGCAGGGTTGAATTTGGAAGTAATCCATGAAGAAGAGTCCGTTGGCACTTCGATAGAATTGCAGGACATTGAAGAAAATTTGTTCATGCATTCATCCGATGCTGTTCCTGTTCAAGATAGGAAGATTGGCTTATCTCCAAAGCCTGCTGCATTAGCTAAAGCTTCTCCGGCCCCGGTTTCCAAAGTCAGTCTTTATTTATACTCTGCACAAATAATGATAGTTTATCGAAATTGAACTCTTTCTGATTTCTGTCACATATTACTTTGGATGCTTGTTTGTTAGGCAAAGAGGAAAGTGCTTACTGTCAATGACTCAGTTGGCAACAGATCTAAACGCAATGCTTGTCCTCCACGGGTGCCAGTAGCTTCGTCCTCATATCCTTCCCATCGCTTGTTTAGGGTAGACATTAAGTGGAATCTTATATTGTGCCTGTGCTATTGAATTATGTTGTCTTGTGTTTCTTTATCTGTTGAATAGTGGAAGAGTTTACCTTAACCCCTTTGCAAACTAAAAAAAACTGACACAGTAAAAGCACCAAGTAAAGAATTGAAAGTCACTAGGATACCTGGTCCGAAATCAGATGTTTCTGCAAGTGCAACAACTGCTAGGAGTGGAATGTTGACCACAGGTTCCTTGAAGAGAAATCAGAATGCTCGTTCTGGTTTGTTCAGCAACTTGTGTTTTACTTCTTTTTTTATCCTTGGAACTTTGACAAGACTGAATAGGAGAGAATCAAGAGATATAATTTCAAGTACCTTTATTGTACTCTTGCATAATACAATGTAAAAATGGATCATATAACAAATTTAATTTTGATTGACGTTTGTAATCTCAATGAACTTCAGAAATACAGGTTCCTGTTGAGTAACCAAACATCAACTTCTAACCTTAACATGAGATGATTTTATTGGTTATATTTTGTTAATTTTGTTTCTCTTCTACAGCCACTAATCTTCAGAAGCATGCTGGAGTAAAAGGCCCATCCAAAAATCCTAAAACTGTCCCAAGTAACCGAAAAGTTGGTCTGGCTGGTAAATGTTCAGTTACTAGAACACTTACCAAGCAGGCTGGGAAACATTTGGTAAGGAACTCAAGAGTCTGTAATTTTTTAACATTCATCACTTGCTCCATCAAGTTTTTAATTCCTTTTATTTAACTATTAGGCATATGATTCGTCTCTTGAAACTGGTTGACTGCACAGGATAACTCAGTTTCAGAAACACATCCACCATCCAGAATGCATCAATCAGGAACTGAAGCAAATAAGGTGTCAGAAGCTTGTCTTCCACCAGGTGTTTCTGACATCAGTGAGAAAAAGCAACAGACACAGCTTCAAACAACAAAATTGTCAGGCCTACGGATGCCATCTCCCTCATTGGGATTCTTTTCTCTGGTATGTTTGTTTTTAGTTGGTCCATATTTCATATTTAGGTGCATGTATCAGTAAAATAATGCTCATATTCATGCTAATTACTGCTTTTTCAGGCAAAAACTTCCAGTTCACATAGCCAATTACAGAAAAGTTTTAAACCTTGCAAACCTGCTAGGAGTAACATTCCTCAATTACAGAATTTAGAAACAAATTCTGTTAATGAGGCAAGACTACCGCATGAACCTGGAATAAGGTCTCAAATTGTCAAAGGTGCAGCTAAGAATTGCACTGAGGAATTAACCCTTTTAGATGTAAAGTCAGAATCAAGGATGCAGGTGGATAATAAGCAGATGGCTGGTGTAGAAGTGGAACATAATTCTATGGGCTCTGATAAAGTAAGCAAGCAAGAAAAGGTTGAAAACAATATTGAACATGTCAACATAAAACCTAAGGAACAAGGAGAACTACATAGAAGTGAGAATGCCTCTAGTATGGAGAATGTGATATTCCCTAGACATGAAAAGTGGCTTCTTTCAGTGAGTCAAATCCAAGAGCAGTCAGAGAAAGAGGCTGATCACCCTGACGTTTTGTCAAACGAGTATCAATCTGTGTTTAAGGAACCACAGTCTATGGACCATCATGGCATGCAGAGAAATTCCATAATGAAAGGTAGTACTTCAAATACTGTGCATAATGCAATAGTACAAGATGAAGATGAACAAATCAAACTGCTCGCTTGTGATGTTCTTACTTCCAATGAAAGTTTGGTGCTACAGGCAAAGCATGGTACTTCTTTTAAGGGTAGTAGACTCTCTGAAGAGTTCAAGGAATACAATAGTGTTAAGACTGCACTTTTAAATTCTAGTCTTGTTGATTTGAGTGAAACTGGTTTGGGAGGATCTATACAAGAAATCCCCTTTAAGAATACTGAACAGGTAAATGGTGATGCTACTGATTTTGTTCCAAGTGGAGGAGATGCACAAGTGCATTTATTGAATGAGAATCTCTCAGTTGATTGCAATGAAAGCACTGAAAGTAATATAGAGGCAGTTAACCAGCAGCTACAAGGGGAACAACTCAAGACTACAAGTGCTGGTATTGTAGGAGAAATTAGTTCATCAAAAGAAGATGAATCTCTTGTAAATAGTTGTCAACTAGTTCATATGACAACCTTATCTTCCAGAGGTTCTCCTCAGAAGTCTATACCAGAAATCAACTGTCCTGCTGAAAGTGAACCAAAAATAGCTGAAATTGAAGACTACCAATTTCAAGTAGATAATCAATCAGGTTTCATTCAGACAAGACCAGTGTTGGATGGATGTGAGAAGGTTATTGACTCAAAGGCAATGCATGATAGTTCTCAAGCATTTGAATTGGAGAGCTTAAGTGAAGATTGTGTGGCTGTTTCTGCACCTGCTTGCAACACTGTGGTAAGCAATGTTTCTTGGGAAAGCAGACCTTTTCAAGAGAATAATGTAGAGATTCTCCATATTACATCCCAACTATGTCCAATGGTAAAAGTTGATTTTGATCCGAGTAAAAATAAAATGTCAACCAATAGCTGCTGTACGATTTCTGAGTTGCAGCTTGGAGATGAGGGTTCTTCTAGGGATGTTTCAATGCACTATGATGTTCCGTTTGATGTCCCTGGAAACTTTGAGCAACAAATTAATAAGAATATATATTCTAAAGCAAGCGAAATGCTTTGTGAAGGTGAGAGTTTAGTGCTAAATCACGGTCACTTGCTTGTTCAAAGTGAATTTTCTGAAGAATTATCTGCAGATTTCATTTCAAACACCAAAGATTCTATCAGTACTGTTGCTGGAAAATCCTCTGGCTGTTTACAACATACACTACCGGCTCAGTTATTCCAGGAAGTTGATCACACTAACAGAGAGATTGAAGAATCACATGTGGAAGATGCACAAGTACATTTGTTCAATGATAATCCAGTGGCATACAACTGCAACGGTAAGCACTGCCTTCTTGTTACAAATGATAAGTTTCCATTGTCAGATAACAATAATATAAATGAAAATTCTCATCTTTATGATTTTCAAAGGTCTGGTTCTGTTGTTGGTGTAGGTTCTGAGAATCTTGATAACAAACAACACTTGGATGGTGACTGGCTGCCCACAAATATTGCTTCTTCTGAAGAAATCAAGAAAACAAATTTATCTGAGAGTGCATTAGAAGGATGTGATATCCATACAAGTGAGCACAATGCTTCCAATTATCATATTCAGGCTATGCCTGAAATCAAAGATGGAAATATTGATGTGGATGAAAGGGAAGAGCTTTTACGAATGGATGATTCAAAAGAAGGTTCTTCTGACATATTTCCATTAGTTGAGGCTCAACTCAATGACAACATGATATCTTCTGAATGCAATTCTTCTATAGAAGTGAGCAAAGATTCTTTTACAGACATAGTTGCTTGGAAATCTGAGGAGCAATGTTCTTTGAGTAAAAGTTCAAACATCCCGGCTTCAGATAATTTAACCTTCAACACAGGAATCCCACAGGTCTGTTAAGTTAGTTCATTGAAAACTAAAAAAATTTCAGATGAAGCTCAAAATTGAATCTTAAAATTTTAATAATTAAATTTTTGGTATATTTTTGTTGAATGTTAGTCAAATTGTTTCTGTTGCATGTAGAAGTTGAATCAAAATCCCCCCCATGGAGATTGGCCGGATACTGTTTCTGCAACTGCTTGTGACACAAAGGTAAACAATGTTTCTCAAGAAAGCCGACCTTGTCATGAGAATGATGTAAGAGATCTCCAGTTTACAGCCCAACTATATCCAATGGTGAAAGCAGATTTTGATTACACAGAAAATGATATATCAACTAATAACTGCTGTACCATTTCTGAGTTGGAGCTTAGAGATGATGGTTCTTCTAGGGATGCTTCCATGCCCTATGATGGTCAATGTGGTGTCACTGGAAACTTTGAGCAACAAACTAGCATGATTACATATTCTATAGCTAATGAAATGCTTTGTGAAGATGAGAGCTTAGTGCTAAATCGTGATCACTTGGTTGATCAGAGTGATTTTTCTGAAGTATCAGCATATTTCATTTCAAACGCCAAAGGTTCTATTGGTAGTGGAGCTGAAAAACCCTCTGGCCATTTACAACATACAGTATTGACTCCGTTAGTACAAGAATTTGATCACACCAACAGAGAGATTGAGGAATCACACCTGGAAGATGCACAAGTGCAGTCATTTACTGAAAATCCAGTGGCATACAACTGCAGCAGTAAACACTGTCTTGTTGTTACTGATGATAAATTTGCATTGGCTGATAACAATGATATAAATGAAGATTCTCATCTTTCTGATTTCCAAAGGCCTGGTGCTGTTGTTGGTGTAGATTCCCAGAATGCTGATAACATACTTACTGCTTCTTCTGAAGAAATCAAGAAAACAAGTTTATCTGAGGGTGCATTAGAAGGATGTGATATCCATACAAGTGAGCACAATGCTTCCAATCATCATATTCAGGCTATGCCTAAAAACAAAGAAGGAAATCTTGATGTGGATGAAACGGAAGAGCTTTTGCAAATGGATGATGCAAAAGAAGGTTCTTCAGACATATTGCCAGTAGTTGAAGTTCAACTCAACGATTCCCAGAATGTTGATGACTTATTGCACTTAGATGGTGATTGGCTGCCCACAAATTTTGCCTCTTCTGAAGATTTCAAGAAAACAAATTTATCTGAGGGTGCATTAGAAGGATCTGATTTCCATTCAAGTGAGCACAATGCTTCCAATTATCATATTCATATTCAGGCTATGCCTGAAAACGAAGATGGAAATCTTGATGTGGATGAAAGAGCAGAGTTTTTGCAAATGGATGATGTGAAAAAAGGTTTTTCAGACATATTTCCATTAGTTGAAGTTCAACTCATTGACAACGTTGCTAAATGCAATTCTTCTATAGAAGTGAGCAAAGACTGTGTTACGGACGTAGTAACATGGAAATCTGAGGAACATTGTTCTTTGAGTGAAAGTTCAAACTTACCAGCTTTAGATGATCTAACAACCTTCAACACAAGAACCCCACAGGTCTGTGAATTTAGTTCATTGAACAATACAATTTTTTCAGATGAAGCTGAAACTAATATCTTTGAGAAAGATGAGTTTCCAAATACCGACATGCAGCACCAGTCAAATGGCAATATTAATTCTGCAGAAGACGGCAGCAAAATAATTCGTTTGTGAGTATCAGTTCTTGATAATATTTGATCAATTACGCTTTGGAATCCTTCCACTTGACAAATTGTGATAAGAACCTTGAGAGAACCACACCACAAAAAGGCTAGCTATTGTAGTTGGAGAGTCCAAGGCCTTATAAACCCCACACTAGAATCATAGACTTCCAATGTGGGACTCCAAGTCTCATACCTTGCAATTGGATTCTAACATCCACCACACTCCGCAGCTCTGGCGCCCACGCGGGCTGGCTGTCCACTAGCCCTTTGACTAGTCCCGGGCTAACACTGCAATACAGGCTTCACCACCCGTGTTGCTCGTTTGCAACTGGAAGTCATGGTGGAAGGTTCTGATACCAATTGATAAGAACCTTGAGAGAACCATACCACAAAAGCTAGGATTAAAACACTCCTATCTCAATAAGAGGGAGTGATTCTGTATTGATGTTAAAATGTCCAAACAGAAACAGCAATTACAACAGAAAAGTATGACGCAATGCCCCCAGCTATGGAGAACTTCTCCTCTAGCCCTTTCTATCCCCTTAGAAAAAGAACGTAAATCATGCCTGCCACTAGAATAACAAACTACGTCAATCCACACAGTCTCTCTCCATACAGAACGCACGCACACGCCCACACTTCATTCCACGTCACCACTGCCTTCCTCACTATTTTCTGCTCTCTTCTTTTCTTTTCTTTGGTAGACTAGGATTGGACCGGCCCATTTCTTCTTAGGCTGTTGAAGTTGGTCTGAGTGAGGTATTTCATCCACATTCGTATCAAATTGAGTGATATTTTATTAATTTTTTGAATGGCAGGGAGGAATCTGTAACTAAAAGCAAGCAAGAAGTTCCTACAGTGAAGCCTCCACCAAATGCTGCTCCGTTTTCGGATGAATGGTTAGCTGCAATTGAAGCTGCGGGAGAGGTGACTAAGATTCCTTGACTGCACCTGCATATTTTATGACTGATTAATAAGTTTTTGCATGGCGTGGTGTTTCATGCCACTTCTGTGTTGTTTATCTAGTTTCAATTCTTACGTTGCTTTTTTTTTGGGCTTTAAACTTTAATCCTTTTTTTTCAATATTTACCTTTTTAGTATCTTTTGTTTAATGTTAACTTAGTCAAATTTACATTAAAAAAAAAACTTAGTCAAATTGTTTGTATTGCATGTGGAAGTTGAATCAAATTTTTCTGTTAGATTTAGCTTCACAATATCATATATAGACCATTAGTTCTCTGAAATGTGGTAGATTATTTTTTGATGGATTCATCTTACACCTCGTGTTTGCAGGAGATTTTAACGATGAAAAGTGGTGCTGTACAAAATTCTCCCCCTGACAGGCCTCAGCAAGAACCAGGTCCTTGGTCCCCGGTAGGTTCATTCTTCAGTATCTAATTCTGATTCAAATTATAAGCACAAAGCTCTAGCGTGAATAGTTGACTTTTTTTTCTTCGTTAAATTGGATACTAAAGTATAAGATTTTTTTATTTATTATTTTATCGATAAACGTTAGATGTTAGATGTTAATAGTTTGTTAACAGAAAATCTTAAATCCACGACCTATATTTTTCTCCCTTCATCATTTCATCAAGTAAATCTTATATCTTCTTAAAGTATAAGATGACACCATACCTAGGGATTCTCTCATCTGAATTGTGTTTAGATCAGTATCTCTCTTTTCACAGTTTAAATATTGAAAACCCCGTCAATATTTGTAAACATTCATGGAAAGATGCGCACAAAATTTTGACTTAACGAGGTGACGTGAAAAACCTAACGTGAGATGTATTTCCTCCAAACAGCACAACCTAAAAGAAATTATGAGAAAAAAAAAAAAAAAAAAAAAAAAAAAAAAAA
>PYAF01001219.1:244419-258248 GCA_007407185.1 Glycine tomentella | reverse complement strand
AATTATGAGAAAAAAAAAAAAAAAAAAAAAAAAAACAAGCATAAAGCAAGCCATCCACTTCCACTGCTACAGTGCCTGTGATTCCAAATGGTGCATCATGTCTTTTGTAGTTTCAGAAAATATGAAAATTTAATAGAGGGGACAAACATCGTTTATTGTAGATGTTCCCTGGATCAGAATGGAAATATTCTCTATATTGATTTTATCCTCTTCAATGGTGACAGGGGACAGCCTCTGCCTCCTCTATTAAAATGGGATTTTTTGCAATCTCTTTTTTCGCGTATCATCTCTAAAGAACTCATTGCTTCTTAACTTCAAAAGATGTAATTTGCATTAGAACAGCATTTGATATTGGTATTCCTGTGATCATTTAACCCGTGAGAATTAGGATGACTAGAAGTTTGTGGAGTTTTTCACATCCTTATTCCTTTATAAATGCCTTTTCCTTAGTTTTACACCAATGTAACATCAAAATCACCCCAATTGCTTCATTGGCTTTGATGTCATGATAATCAACTCAGATTCGCTTCATTCTTTATTGCTAACTATAATCTTTTCTAGTTGAACATCTTAAGAAGTTGCATTATTACTGTTACTTTCCCTATTTCGTTTGTTGTCTCTTTATCTCTATGCTTTGTATTTTGATGTTATATTATTGTGATTTGCGAGTATTTAATTTATTTGTTTCATTTTGATTTGCAGGTGAGACGTAAGAATCAATCGATTGGACCCTTTGATTGTACCAAACACAATATCCAGCATTCCAGTCCATAATGATATAAAACTGGGATTTAATCTTTATTAATCACTAACCATTTTTTCTTTGCTTGAACCAACCCTTCAACAGCTTCAGAAATTTGAAGACGTTGTACGGAGCAAAGTGCTACGCATGTTGAATTGCCCATTGTCACATTTATGTCTTACTCTGAAGATACTTAATAAATAAATAAATCATAAACTGATTGTTCTCAAATTGTAAATTATATTTTTGTACTAGTTTTTAGTTTATAGAACTCTAGTTTTTAAAGTTTCCCACTAGGTATAAGATGAGTCTAACATACTTTTTTGCCCCATAAATCTAGTTCTTTCATCACATTTTCATTTCTCTGTTTTTTGTCTTTATAATGAAATTTTTTGGAAAAAGATTTAGATATCTTATCCATTTTTACAAAAAAAAAAATCACGTGTTAAAGAATTTAGTTTTTCAGGCTCGTAAAACTCATTATTATTTAATGATATGTTACTACAATATTTAATAAACTAAAACCTTTTTTATGTACTGTTAAACTTATTAAATAATGTAACGACATATTATTACATAATAATAACGCAAAATTCTTTTACATTGACATGCGTTTAAGTTAAACTATTGTGCTTCCTAAAAACTTCATCCTTTCAAACAACCCGAGTTTGAGAATTATATAAAGCTTTCATCCTGACCATGGGAGATAAAAGAAGAATTCTGAAGATATCAAGTAATGCATACCCTCAAGCGTTAAACCTATCTGGCTGCACATCTCGTGTAGCCATTCCAAGTAGCATTTTTTTGTTGACTTCAACTCTCTTCTAGACTCCTCTGGAAAACCATAATTGACCTCATTTCTTCACTAACCAGGTGTGAGAATAAGTAATAATTTGAAAAAGGAGAAAGGAACACGGATATCTCTTCTATTTCTTCCTAATAAGAAATGACAACCAAAGCTGATTCAATTTTCAACTCGTTTTAATTTTTCCTGGAACAATGTATCTTCTTCTTTTTTTTTTATGGTCAGTTTATCATTAATATTAATTTGTTCTGATTTGCGAGGGAAATAATAATGTATTACCATGTATATAATATTATTTTAATTTTATTAACAACGCAAATCGCGTTTCCCAAAAATATCGTTTTCGCAAACCGTTCGCGTCGCGCCTTAGCAATATAAATCTATAAATCACGCATTAAACTATGAAAAGTCATCATGCATTCAATTTTCTGAACCATAAAGGAAGTACTTTTCTATAAATTAAAAAAAAAAAGGCTCACTGAATTCAAATCCACTATACAGATAATATAGCAGAAAATAGCTGAAATCAAGGTAGAAATAAGTTACGATGCAAATAACTTAAGAAAAATACATGATGAGTTACCCGAGAAAACAGTCACAAAAGAAAATAAAAATAATAATAATAACCCGTCAGGGTTAAAAAAAAAATGGAGATTAATATCGTTACATGGCACTTTACAACAGAAGGACACTCATCAAGCCGTAATCACCTACCTAGTCACACAGATTGA
Source organism: Glycine tomentella (assembly GCA_007407185.1). Taxonomy (NCBI): domain Eukaryota; kingdom Viridiplantae; phylum Streptophyta; class Magnoliopsida; order Fabales; family Fabaceae; genus Glycine; species Glycine tomentella. Next base: position 255,970 of record PYAF01001219.1, on the reverse strand, counting down.
ATAAATTACCTAGGGAGTTTGATCGGCAACAAGGATGAATTTTCATTCAACTTGATCCTTTCGTGCTTGTAAGAACGGAACTTAAGTGATAAAAAAATTGAAAACGAATTATTATTTTTCCTTCTAAGCTTGCTTCAAGTCCGTGAGTTTTTCTGCTTTAAGCATACTCAGGATTGAGTGCTAATGCTTCCCTGTAGATCATCTCTTTTATTTGCTCTTCATCCAATTGTTGTTGCTCAAATTCAAATGAAAATGGCTCCATGCAGATTGGTTCATCAGCTACATCATGCAGTTTTTCAAGGTATGGATGGGCTAGTGCTTCTTCAACTGCCAATATTTAAACAAAATAGAAATGAAAATTTGCCAAAATTTATTCTATATGTAAGCTGCAGATATTATCACTGTTCAAAATGAAACTGCATGTTGCTTCATCAAGCTACAAAAACATAAAAGAATGGGAAAAGTACCTGTAATTCTTTTGGTGGGATCAACTGTCAACATTTTATCAACAAGATCAATGGCTGCGGGATGAACATGGGGGAAGACTTGAGCTAAAGGTTGGCGAGGATATTGAGGAAGTTGTCTGATATATCTTCTTGCATCTTCATTTTTCACTAACCCAAGGTCAGCCTCAGTTGGGGTGCCAAGAAGCTGTGGATAAGAAACGAAGACTAAGCATTGAACCAGACTATGATTAAATTATTGATTATATTCATGGTATTAAATAACTTGAACTATATGATCATCAAGCATTTAATGCAATTTTTTACATCAATGTTTAATTTTATATTTTCAATCTCACCTCTGTCAATAGGCGCATCTGGTGTACATGGTCTTTGCCCGGAAACAGAGGCTTTTTATTCATAAGCTCCATAAAGATGCAACCAACAGACCACACATCTATAGCAGAGGTGTAATCAGAGGAATTCAACAACAATTCGGGAGCTCTGTACCATCTTGTGACTACATATTCTGTCATGAAGTCACTTTCCAAAGTTGGTCTCGCAAGACCAAAATCAATAATCTTCAAGTCACAATTTGAGTTTAGCAGCAGGTTGCTTGGTTTTAAATCTCTATGGATTACGTTGGCAGAATGTATATACTTAAGCCCACGAAGAATCTGGTACAAGAAGTACTGCAAGTAAAAGAGCATACAATCATCAGCAAAACAAAAAAATTCCAAAATGTAAACATCATAATTATGATATATATATATATATATATATATTTTAAAATAACAATTTGAAAGCACTCACTTGGCAGTGCTCCTCTGACAGATTTTGATTGGAGCGAATGATATGGTGAAGATCAGTATCCATGAGTTCGGTGGCTATGTAGACATCATTAAACTCTCTACGCAAGGGTGGAGGAATTACATCTCTCAAACCAATTACCTGTTATAAAAACACACATTTTAATCACAATGAAATAGACAACAGTGTGAACTCTTTTATTAATGTGGACTTGGCTAACTTTTAACTACAGTTTAAATTAAATTCAATGTTTGAATAGAAAAAGTTTATAACTAAATCCCAGTATCATGTCATGATGTGTTCCACAAATTAGGAAATCATGGTCAATTGGGAGATGTGACTTGAGTCTATTAAATCCCTACAAACGTGTCACCACTCACCACATGTATTTTACTGGCATATTGGCATTTTATGTTGCAACAACCTTTTCTAAAAAAGTTAAATGAAAATTCACAACAATTTTGGTTTTAATTTTAGAGAGAGCATTGAAATTGTTAAAGATTTTTTACATTGTAATTCAATCATAAAATGTCTCGAAAGTTATGTTTGTTATTTTTATAAAAATTATTTTAACAATCATATAAAAAAAATATTAGACTTTGAATTTTAATTGACTAATTCATGAAAAAATGTTACACTACGTGGCATAATCAAAACAGTGTAATGAAAGAAATTTCCACCAACCAGAACAAAGCACGAATTGATCATTGCTACCATATGATACGATAATATCTTTAAGTCAAACTTAGCTAAAGGAGAGAGATCACTCACATTTTCATGATCCAAATGCCTAAGAAGCTTAATCTCACGAAGCGTACGCTTAGCGTCCATGTGATTGTCGAAAGCGTTCGCTATCTTCTTAACCGCCACCAGCTCATTCGTCTCGGTATTCAACAGCGAGCTTCAAAAATCACATCAACATATTCAGATATCTCAATTTTACAAATAAAATAAAAAAAGTCAACGCTAAACAATAAACACACACAGCACTAGCTAAAATATTAACAGTTCACTCGCAATCAAATCCGATTCATTGAGAACGAAAACCGAGAATCAGAGAAACGCACAATTTCTTAATTATATCAATCACGTCTTCGACAATCACATGGACGCTAAGCATACAGCTCCCAGCTCCGTGAGATTGTGAAAAACTAACTAAAAACTAACATTTGTCAATAAAATAAATAAATCGCGTTTTCAAAAAACAAAATAAATCGAAGAAAACGAACGAGCAGTACCAAACGATTCCGTACGCGCCGCGTCCGATAGGCATGATCGGAGGACGGTACTTCGCCGTAACCTCGAAGAGGTTACCGAATATGTTGTATTGAATGAACTGTCCGCCGTGCGTCTGAACCGCCGGAAAGTCGGCGACGCCGTTCGGATTAACTCCGGCCATCACTTTCTCTCTCTAGAAACGGTACGGAGAAGAGCGCTTTTCTTCTCTCTCTCTTCTCACTGTCGAACCGCAGCAGCACCGCGCTTTGTCTCTCTATAACAAACTTTCTCTCTCTAGAAACCGTCAAAGTAAAAAAACGAGAAGAAGAAAGATGAAGACGATGGAGAGAGTGGAAGGAAGAGGTTTTAAATTTAAATAGTGTCCACAAGGAGCGAGCGAGTCAGTCACCGAGTCAGTGCGTGCGTACGTTCGTACGTGTGAGTGATTTTTAGTTTTCGCTCGGTCAACTCGGCCGGGTAAACACTAACACGTTGAGTCTTCACACTCTTTCGGAGCAGGTGCCACGAAGAAGGTGCGAAAACGCGCGAGGGGAAGAAAAATTAACGAAACGAGCCACACGCGCACACGTGTGACGCGTTCGAAACTTAATCCAACGGCTCAGATCGTAGCCGCCTCTTATCTACGGACCTCGTTTGTTCAATTATTTCAACAGCCATCAACCTTTTCTTTCCTCTATTATTACGTGATTTGTATGCTCGTCAAAGCCACCTCGTGTATTTTTTAAACTAACGTGAGATATAATAATAAATATTATAATAGAATGAAGTTATTGTCCTGAGCCAGAAGAAAACTGAATAATTGAGTCAGAAGCGTGTTAGTATATGTGCAAATTTTGACTCATGCCTATGTCTATGTATAATATAAGGCTATAAAATGATTTGATTCCTTTTGTTTTTCGGCATTTGAACCCTTTCAGTCACCAAAATTAATAATTTTGGTAAAATTATTTTTGACTTGAGGATGATAATTTGTGCAAATAATTGATTAGGTTAATAAAGATTTTAATTTGTTAATCTCTAACTAACAACTACTTCAATAATATCATCGCTAAGAATTTTTTTAAGCAAATTACACTCATGCCTTTGCGATTTTTTCAAATTACACGTAAAACACTTTTTTATCCCTTTATACACTAATCAACTATATGTTTAAAAAAATTATATTGATACTCTTCTAATGTGTTACATTAATATCTACTTAATGTTTAAAAATATTGTATTGACATTCTCTTATATATTATACCAACAATCTTTACAAAAAAAAGTTTCTGTAATGATTACAAAAGTTTAGAGGTATTTTTGAAAAAGTGAATAATGTAATTTGTTCTTTTTTTCATAAAATTGCCATAAAATATGATCATGTAAATTTTAATGTATTTATCCTTTTGTATGAAAATTAACAAATAAAGAACAACAAGAATTTGGGATTATTGAGCAAAACCGTTTCGTTAACCAACACTAAAGCTATCATAAAGTAAAAAAAATGGAAAGCATTTACTATATTAAAAATATATAAAATATTCATTTTTTTAAGTAACAAAAAGTATTTAATTAAATAATGTAATATTTATTTCATTAACCAACTTTAGGAGTGCTTAGTGTAATTTTCTCATTTTTTAATGAAATAGTCATAAAATATGATGATGTAAAAGTTAACGTCTATATCTTTTTGTATGAAAATTAACACACAGACCAACAAGAATGTGGATATTTATGAAAACCATTTCGTTAACCAACTCTAAAGTTATTATAAAATTAAAAAATATATATATATATATATATATATATTAAAAGGATTAATTTATTAAAAAGGTGCAAAATAATTATTTTTTAAGCAGCAAAAAATATTTATTTAATTAATGTAGTATTTATTTCGTTAACCAACCTTAGGAGTATTTAGTCTAATTTTCTTTTTTTACGAAACTGTCATAAAATATGATCATGTAAAAGTTGATATCTATATCTTTTTGTATGAAAACTAACAAATAAAGACCATCAAGAATTTTTGAATATTTATGAAAACCGTTCGTCGACCAACTCTAAAGCTATTATAAAGTAAACAAAATATTAAAAGATAAAGTATTTATTATATTAAAAATGTGAAAATATTTATTTTTTAAGTAACAAAATGTATTTATGTAAATAATGTAGTATTTATATCATCAACCAACCTTAGGAGTGATTAGTGTAATTTGCTTATTTAACTTGTCATAAAATATGATCATGTAAAAGTTAATGTCTATGTCTTTTTGTATGAAACTTACAAATAAAGACCAATATTGCTTAAAAAAATAAAATAAAGACCAACAAAATTTTGTGAATATTTACGAAAACCGTTTCGTTAACAAACTCTAAAGCTATTATAAATTGCATACAGATTAAATTGAAGGAGTAAACTTTAATTAAAAAATAAAACTTTATTAGAATTATGAAGACCACAAGATTTAGTTGATTTTCAGAATTAAACACGTTTAAACTAATTGTCAATTTTATTTTATACATATTTCGAAATTATTTTGTATTAAACATTAGAAAATTTACAAAAATAAAAATGAGAAAAATGTATTAAATATTAGAAAAATTATGAAAATAAAAATGATAAAAAAATATGGAATCATAGCATCCAGAAATGGTTACTTTCGAATAAATAAAGAGTTATAACATTCGATTATCTACTGAATAACTTGTCCTTCTAGTTGTTGAAGAATCAACTGAATGTATTGTCTTTTAAGTTTTTGAAGTAGTTATAGGCTGAATAACCGTCGATCATTATTAGTGTATTCTTTGAGCCATAAAATCAAAGGAGGTGAGAAATATTTCATAACACTAAATTAATACCAGCCAAAATATATACTCATTAAACAAGACCACTACCAAAAAAAAATTGTTTTCAATTTTGATTCATAATTCCGTTATTTTTTTATCTCAATGAAATCATAATAATTACATTGTATTAGGAAATAATATCAACAAAATCACAATTCAATTTTGTCAAGGGGATGAAAAAAACAATATCAACAAAATCATAAATTTTATTATTATGTATGGATTGACAAAAAAAAAATGAAATTACAATTTTATTATTTTAAAAAGAATACAAAAATAATTATACAATAAAATCATAATTTTATTATGTATTTTATACAACAAAAATATAATTTCATCAAAGAAATTTTTGAAATAAAAGAGATCAACCCCTTGTAGGACTAATAACAATGAAATGGGATCAATAACAACGCTGTGTTACAAGCACAACAACTTGGTCTCAGAAATCACAATAAACAACCTAAAATGCTGCCAATTTTCATCGATTTCAACTCCCCCTAAATCTAATCTTTACTCCGGACGACGTGTCACTTAAAAATCCGAATCCACTCAATATTTGAATTAAACCCTCTTTACAACTCGGCCCGAAATCCTTAATAGGCAATAGAACTTAATAAGACCGTACATACCACATTTTATGCATTACTTACGAATGTAAAACTGATAGCAATTGTAATTGTTTAATAATTAGTTGCTACGGGAAATTGTCATAATATATTAGCCAAGCAATTAAACGGCACAGTTAACATGAACAACACGAACAAAATACGATAATTATTCAGGAAATCGCAATAACTATAGAGTATAGACGGTAAGAACTAAGAACGAAGTTATAGGTCCGAAAGAGTAAATATCATTACCGCTGAACAATGTTATATAACAAAAGTATCAACCACAAATAAAAACAGCCTAACTTCCCAATCATCGTACGTCCAGCAAAATACATTCAAACGCTATCTAAAATCTGAAACCCACATTGGCATTAAAAACCATGACCATAGAATTTTTTAGCGAAATATTTTAGGCACCATGCCTCTCCAACAATCCTTTCCTAAACGTTGCTTAGGCATCAGCAAACCTGAGGAAACATTCATGACACGATAAAGAACCCAATTATCAACGTAAAACGTGTCAAGTAAAACTGAGAGAAAAAGCTTTATAAAATCATAAAGTTATAAATTAAAAATGTAAGAAATATTAAAGACTAACCCGAGCTCGGAAAGCTTTTGGTGAGCCTCAGCGTAATCAGCAAAGAAGGCATCTTCGTCCTGAAATCATTAGCAAATCAAATACATCACTAAATCAATATTCAAAAAATAATGTTATGCGAAATATTAAGAGAATAAACATACCGCTGCATATTTATCAACGAGGGGGCGGAATACAGGGTCAGACAAAAGAGCCTTGTCAGACGGTAGCTGAAGGAGACCTTCCTTCTCACCACTCAACAACTCCCTAAAAAAATTTTAGGACATACATAAAAAGTTAGAACGGAAATCTCAACAAGTAAAGAAGATTGTTCAAAAGACCATGCGAGATACGTGAAAATACCCACTTGAAGTATGAGTTGTCGAAAATAAGAGGATTCGAGGTCCAGGGACCCTCAAATCCAGAACGCTCCTTGTGTGCAGCTCCCTACAAAATACATTTGGCAAAATTAAACCAGTAATGGTACAAGTTTAGATGTGACATTTTTTCTCAATACAATAGCAGCATAATTTTACAATGTGGCTAAAACAACAAACTCAAAATCATAACATACAATAGTGTGACCCCCAGATAGAGCAACGATATCTTGGTCACTAAGCCCCATAGCTTTGCCAAACACATCTCTCAAATGGTCAGAACCTGCAACAATCAGGAACGAAACCCTAAGCAAAACAAATACTATCAATCACAATCATTTCTTGACAATACAAATTTAGACTACTGACCCTTAGTGGCATCGGGCAAGCGACCCTCTGGTGGTGGCTCAGGCTTGTCCTGATCAGAAGGAAAATACCACATTAGACTACCAAATTACAATAACATTACCCGCACAAAAATAGTATACGACCCCAAAAATAGACCACCGTAATTTACTAAAAATTCCGTGTACAAAATAACAATACAAACAACAAAATATGATGCAAAGTATCCAAAGTAACAAAAGATGCAATAAAAAAAATTGTAATAATTAAATTGCGAGTTTTTGCTATAAAAGGAATTTTGTGGAAAACATTCTACCAAATGTGCTACGGTAAGAAGAGTTGATCTAAACGACTAGCCAAACAAGAATGTAATCCTAGTAATTCAAGGAGACAAGAATAAAATTGAATGCGGGGAATCCGAATCCAAATCCGTAATTCAATAGGTCTACGACAACTACCGTTTACACTACGAGCAAATCAAAATTCAGCAAAATAAAATAAAATACAAACAAATCGGTTTACAAAAAAAACAGATTATCAGGTATTCTTATTCTTATTCTTATTATATACAATAAGACATAATCAAATTATATAACAGAGAACACCAGTGGGAACTAAAAACTTGCGTTATTATACCTCTCTTCCAGGGTGGAATGGAACTTCAGGTCCACCAGTGACCTCAACGGCAACAACGCCAGCCAACTGCGTCATCACGAACACAGCATTAAGCGCACAACACCAAAGACAAGAAACAACAATTTCTCAGATCTAAAAAAAGAAACGACAAAATAATCCAAACAAAAAAAAATCATCACCTGGTAGAAATCGGCGTAGCTCAAAATAGGAAACTCCGCCTTGAGTGGCTCCAAAAGCCTAACAGCGATGTCAAGACCGTTGTTAGCGCTGTGAGCGAGTTCGGCAGGGTGCTTGATGGTTCCGAAGGGTCCACCGGTCTTCGTGCCCTTGTCAAAGGTTCCAGCAGAGTGCCATCTGCACACGAAACGCACCAACACGCGTCAAAACGACAATCCATAATCTCAAAATCGTAAATAACAGTGATCTAATGTTAAATAGAAAGAAGAAGAAAAAGAAAAAATAACGTACGCCAAACGGAGCATTAGAGGAGCGCATCTCTTCTCAGCGATGAAGCCTCTGAGCTTCTTCTTTGCCTTCTCAACGGCCTTCTGGTAATCAGCACTCACAGTTGGGTAAGACTTTCCCATAGCTTACAATTCTAAACATAAAAAGAAAAAAAGAAAGAAAAAAAAAAGACGGTTATCATCTAGTGTGTTAAAATGCAGATCGTGAAGTGAATCGGCGAATAGAGTGATAGATTTCGGAGAATGAAGTGAAACGAACCTTGAAAAGTGAGAGAGGAAATGGAGAAATGATAACCCTAGAGGCCCGAGCAGAGCACAAGCCAGCAGTGAACAGAGAATGGGAGAGGGGGAAGGTAGATATAATAGGAAGAAGCGGAGAAAGTTCTAGTAGGTGATAATGGGCCGTTGGATTGTTTTGATCATGCGGTTGTTGTCGATTTGGGAAATTGACGGTTGGGATGGGTTTGCACGTGTAAATTGCACGGTGGGGTAGGTGACGAAAGGCTTTATGACTGACCAGTGAGGAGAAAGAGAGAGAGAGAGAGAGACAGAAAGAGAAACAAAGGAAGGGATTGTAAAAGGCGATGGATTATTGTTATCGAAGAGAGTGAGAACGGATTTCGTGGCGTTATGCCATAAGTCCATTTGACTATTATAAGTTGGCAGTTAAATGACGAAGGTACCCTCGTGACGGATTACTACATTCGCTGTGTTGGGTTTTGGGGGGGGGGGGGGGGGGGGGGGGGGGGGGGGGGGGGGGGGGGGGGGGGGGGGGGGGGGGGGGGGGGGGGGGGGGGGCGGAATTCGCGCTTTCGCACCATACTGACAGGCATGTTTTGGTGCGGCTTAAGATAATAATGTTTAATGTTTTAAAAATTTTAAAAAGGTAGCAAGTAGATTAAAAGTTTTTATGTTTAATTAAAAGAATAAAATATTAATTCATAAATAGTATAAATAAAATATTTCCTTAATTAACTGTAAAATTATTATTTATGTGTAGTAATTAACTGTAAAAATATTTGTAAAAAAAATCAGAAATATAAGATTGGTCTGAAAAATGATAAAAAAAAAGAAAAAGAAAAAAGAAATCGTTAATTCAAATTCGTCAACTTACAATTTTAATAAAATTAATAACAATATATTTGCTTGATAAAAAAAAGTATTTATAATATTTTTATGAATCTCATTATTAATGTCACTTATTGATGCAAAGGTTTATAACTTTATATCTAACTATATCTAAAATTACACGTAAAATGCAAAGAGTATGTTTGATTTTGCAATAAATCTTGAATAAGCACAAAAATTATGGGAAATTTTCAAAAAAAAATGATTTCCCTCAAAATAAGGATATTGCACTCTAGACAATCAAGTATAGTAAAATTACTAATTAAGAAATTATTAGATGAGATTGTAACTAAGTTTAGATTTTATTATAGAATTATTAGTTGATTTCTCTCATGATCAAACCCACTGCAAGTTGCATATTTTTAATTAAATTATAATAATCAAAATATGGTATGATTGATTAATGATTATAGTATATTAATTAACGTAGGTAACCATTAAGGAAGGGATTTCGAACCTTCCAAAAAAAATAAATTTTTTGGTTTCCTTATTTTTTGAACGATTTTAGTTCTTATATTTTTTTATTGAGATATTTTATCTTCAGTTTAAAAAAAATTATAATTTTAATCCTCTTATTTTTATTTGAAATATTTAGTCTTTCAATTTTAAAAATTTTATGATTTTAATTCTTTTGATCAATTTCAGCTTTATTAATTATGTACTTTTTTATTTTTTAATAAATTAAGTTTATTATCAATTAAATAATTTAAAAAATGTCATGTGTATAATAAATAAACAATTATCAATTAATATTTATAAAGTATATATCAACATTTCAAATTGGTTATAAAGATTAAAATTGTAAATTTTTAAAAAAAGAGACAAAATATCTTAATTAAAAAATGAGACAAACTTTTTAAAAGTAGATGATGAAATGTCTTAATTAAAAATAAAAAACTAAAAATACAGATTTCAAAAAATAAGAAAATAAAAATTATATTTTAATCACACACAAAAAGATGAGATTTCGACAAATTATTAAAAATACTTTCTTTCTACTATAATTATACATTTAAATATGAAATTATGACTAATATTGATTTAAATATATTTAATGATTGATGATTTCAAATTAAAAAAATAAATAATAATACTAATAATAACAATAATATCTTATTTTTTATCTTAACTTTCTCATTCATTAGAAAAAAAAGATATGATTAATTCAGATAATTTAATCAAAAAATAAATAAAGTCTGTTAAATAATTATTTTTATAAAGGGTCAAATTTAGATAATATTTCAAAAATTTCAATTTTATATTAACTAATTATGAACAATTATTTGATTAATAAGAATATCGCATTTGATATATATATATATATATATATATATATATATACACTAATTCATAATTCGCGTCCTGCGCGAGTCTCCCTAGAAGGCTTGTTACGTAAATTCCGCTTGAAAATTATAAACGGAGCCGGTAACCTTCGGAGGCAGAAATAATAATAAAAATATATTTAAAACTCAAGAGTGTGAACGCGTTCCACTTCAGAAGATTCCATATTGGGCAATATTAATGTCACCGCTGAGGCATACCCTCCTCTTTCACACCTCCGCTTCCTTTCCTGCTGACGCAATCTGATTGCTCCCCGACGTGGATATCCCTGACTTTGTGCTGTCCACTCTACTTGTATGTATTTTAAAACTCAAAAAGGTTAGTTATCATTGAGGAAGTCTTGAAATAATTTTCTTCTTCTATTTTCTATTAATTCAGCGGTTCAAAATAGTCTATACATTCTGTATTTAGGTTTTTTCTTTCTCTTGTTTTGTTTGTTCTTTTATCCACATACCCAAAAAAAAAAATAGTCTATATTAGGAATTTTCATTGATATTCAATAAAATTTTGTATTAAATAAGATTTTTTTATACGTGAGAATTGAAAATCAGATTCTAAAATTTATAATAGATTATATATTTTGTTTGATCAATTAAATTATATTTCTTATTAAATATATTATATAAGATTAAAAATAAATTATTTGTTTAAATAAATTTAATTTATTTTTTAAAGAAGCAAACTTATATTATATCGTGAATAAGAAGATAATCAATATAAATAGAACTGAAATCAAAAATTTGTGGATAAGTAA
>PYAF01001219.1:229959-244319 GCA_007407185.1 Glycine tomentella | reverse complement strand
ATAAAATTAATTGTTAAAGTAGTTACATAAAATGACAGAAAATAATAAAATTATTATTTATTTAAAAAATATAACAAGAAAAATAAATAAATATATCAAAGATAAAAGTAAAAGAAAATATAAAAAGTTATAAAGAAACATTTTAAAAAGTATTACTTCAAATAGCATTTCGAAAAACGGAAAAGCTACTAAAAATTTTGTTTAATGAACAGTCAAATCAATGAGTTTTAGCTAATAAAACAAATTAAAAGCTAGTTGAAATGTCTTGTTAAATATAAACGAATGTTATGTTCAGTAAAATTAACTTATTAAATTATAAGTATTTGATAAAATTAGTTGTTAAAGTAACTGAAAAATATAAAATAACATAAATAAACATATTTAGTTCTACTATTTTATGTTACATTTGTTCATGTTAAATATTCTACTTCTACTACAGTTAATCTTATACTATTTCTTAAAATATTTTTAATTAAGTTTAAAATAATAGAAAAAATACTCTCAGTTAGCTTTATATTTTTATTATGTTAATTAGTGTAATAGTTAAAACTCGCTAGCATATTTCTTGTGCAAGGTTTAGTTTATATTATGATAAAATTATATTTGTTTGTAAAAAAATGGGCATCAACAAAACTAGCCTAACATATTTAATGATTACTGTGTGGAAGATAACATACATGTTACATAAAATATTTGCATAAATTTTTAGGTGAATTTAAGAAAATAATTACATTCAAAGTTTGGAATCACACCTTTTAATAATTAAAACTAAATATTGAAATTTTAATATATTTTTAAGTTTTTCATTGAATGTTGAATGTGTGTGAACTAGAACTATTAAAGATACAAATAGTCATTCAACAAATTTTATAAAAAAATGTTAACACATTAAGAAATAAAAAATAAACTATTAAATTAAAATACAATATTTAATATCACAAAATTCAAAATATATTAAAAATTATGTTAACAAATAAATGGCTAAATATTTTTTTATTTTTTTAATCATTTGTACTAATAACATGAACATTGGCCATGATAGGTGTGTAGTTGGATATGCTATATTTTATGACTTGTATGCGGCTAAACAACACATTGATCGTTGGTCTCTTCATGCGGATGACAAAAAGATGACTCTAGTTCTACCCCCCTCACCAAAATTGATTTAAAGGGTAAGTCATTGTGTAATACTCACCAAATAATAAACTTTTGGAGGAATTTTAAGTCTCCACAAGTCAAAGAAACAATTTCTTGTATTCACTTCCTTCCCTAAGCTCATCAATGGTCGAGTAAGCATTATTAACATAATATACACCATTTCTTCCATCAGGCCAAATCCATTTATCTTGCACTCTGTTACTTAAGCTGGTGGCAATCAATTTGTGTTTTAGATCTTCCTTCAAGGACTCCTCCCATACAAAACCATGTCTCATCCATTGAAAACTCCATGACCACTCTTCATTATCCCACCTCCCCATATTGTTTATTACCTTATCTTTTTGCAAGGATAGAGTAAATAACCTCAGGTATGCATAAGCTAAAGTATCTTACCTTACCTACTTGTCTTTTCAAAACCTCACCTTCTTCCCATTCCAATCTTTCACTTGCATTGAGAATCAAACCAACACGACACACTTTGACCACCATACACTTGCATCCCCAATCTTTCCAAAATCGATGAATTGTTAGACACATTATCATCCACTATTCCCCTCCAATCCCCATACTTCGACTCCAGTATCTTAACCCACAAAGCTTGTTCTTGGTTACACATATTCCATCTCCACTTTTCTAAAAGTGTCTCATTAAAAGCCCTCAAATTCTTTACCCGTAAAACCCATGAGATTTTGGCCAACAAATTTTTTCCCAACTAATCCATCTACTTTTATTTTCATTTTCAAGCCCCCTATAGAAATTGTTTTTGCAATCTCACAATTGTTTTTTCCACTACTATAGGAAATTTTTAGAAAAAGAACAAAGAAAGAGAGGATATTATCGAGCTTATCAAGCATAGTCTTCCCACAAGTGAGAAAGATGTTTGTGTTTCCAAAAGTTTTACCTTCTAGCAACTTTTTTCACAATAGGCTTCCAAGTTTCCTCTTTTCTTTGATTAGCTCCAACAGAGATCCCGAGATATGTGAATGGCAATTTTATTAACTTTTAGGTCAACATAGTAGAAAATCCCTCTAAAGTTCCTTCATCATCCCCCAAAGCTCCTAGAAAAGCTTTTATGAAAGTTCACCTTAAGATCCAAAATGAGTTCAAAGCACCTCAACATGCTTTTTATGATAAACACATTAGCAAAAGTAGCTTCCCCAAAAATGAGGGTGTCATCCACATATTGAAGGAGATTAACTTCAACTTGTTGCTTTCCCACCAAGAAGCTTGAATAAAAATTATTCTCAATAACTTGCCTTATCGTCCTACTTAGCCTTCCACCACCACATTAAACAAAAATGGTACTAAGGGATCTCCTTGGCATAATCCCCTCTTAGCTATGAATTTCGAGGTTATGTACCAACAAAGACACTTCAATAATAAATAAAAGGTTTCATAACTTTATAAAATATATAGTATAATTGGATGGTCTTATTTAGGGATACCCCCTTAAATAATTGTTAAATATAGTTAAAAAAATAAAGAAAAATAAAATATCAATTAAAAGAGTAAATTATTATGAACAAAGCTATAAAGAAAAATGTGTAAACTTAGGCCTTAAAATAATTATCAGTAAGTTTGGTTTAGGTGTTAAAATGGTTTTTAGATGAATTTTAAAATAATTTTAATCTAATTATATCTGTAAGTGTTTACAAGTTATTTTTCCTATTTTGATATTTTGTTTGTCATTCTCCAACTCTAGTAAATATTTTCTTGCTTCCTGTTTTGTTTTCACCAAAGATGACAAAAATGGGCTAGGCTTATCAACCTAACCTAAATTACCCGATGAAATGTAGGACTTGATTTTTGAATTTTAAACACAAATAAAACTTATGCATTTTTAGTTCAATTGGAACATGTATTGATCTAAGCTTAGCCAACAAAAGTAAATGGATTTTTACTGAGCTTGGGCCTAAATTTTACTATAGTGTATTACCTACATTGAGATTGTAATTAGCTCAACTCGAATCCACTTAATGAAACATAAGGAACTGGGCTTTAAATTTCAAGCATAAATTAAACCAGGGATTTCTTAACTCAATTCAATCATGCCCCAACTGGGGCTTAACCAATATGATAGTACAAACAAGGTTTTCATTGGACATAAGCCTCATTTTAGAATACTAAATTGAACTTGTCTTTTTTTATTTTTTTTTGCTTGAACCAACACTCGCAACTTACATCAAGCTTGCGACCACCTGACTTGAAATTGTTTAATGAAATGTTGGCTTTGAACTTAAATATGGCAAAAGAACCCAAATAATACATTTTTAATATAAATTTACCAATTTGGGGGCATTTTTGAAACATATTACAACTTTGGGACAGTTGGTCACGCCCAATTTGGGCAGGGGTGGTCACGCCTAAATTGGGCTGGAGTGGTCACGCCCAATCTAGGCGTGTTCCACCCCAGGGTGACACGTGGTAATTTAGGTACAGCGCGATGTTTTCGTAAACTTCGGAAGGCCATAACCTTTGACTGGGATGTCCGATTGAGGCGCATAATATGTCAAAACGATCGTTGTTTCAAGGAGAAGCCGTTACTAAGTCTCAAAGGGAACTTGGTCAAAAAATTTTCCAAAAAAAGGTCTCTAAGTGCTTCAAAATTGCGATTTTATCTTCCAACCTCCAAAAAATTTCCCGTTTTCTAATTTTTTTTCTTTATTCAACTAGTGAATTGCATGGTATTTTCTGTTTTTTTGTTTACTTCAATTAATTTCTAGGGTTTTGACATATCGTACGACTCCATCGGATATTTCTGTCAAAAGTTCGACCATTTGAAACATATATTGCTTTTTTTTTATTTCTGTCAATTTTATTCAATTAGTGAATTTCATGCTTTTTTTTATTATTTTATTATTTCTATTAATTTCGACCGTTTTGACATAAAGTATGCCTCCATCACTAACCCTAGTACAATACTTATTTTAAACTGTACTGTTTTTTAATTTTTTTTATTACTTATATTAATTATTTTTTACTGTACTTTTTTTAAATAAGAAAAATACAAATCAGTTCTACAACAATTTTTGAACATTTTGTCAATCACATAAGACCATCACTAACCCTAGTACAATACTTATTTTAAATTGTACAGACTAAATAAAAATATATAACCAAATTGTAACAGGAAGGAATCCCTAAGGTGAAAAAATTGAATGGGTTTTTAAAAAATAAATAAACAAAATTATAATTTTGTCTAATGAAATTTGAGTGAAATTTTATTTTGATTTATGTAAATAATGAATCATGTAATTTGACTGGGATGTCCGATGGAGACATAAAAAGCAGCATGCAATTCACTAGTTGAATAAAATTGACAGAAATAAAAAAAAGCAAGCAATATATGTTTCAAATGGTCGAACTTTTAACAGAAATATCCGATGGAGTCGTACAATATGTCAAAATGCTCGAAATTAATTGAAGTAAAAAAAACAGAAAATATCATGCAATTCACTAGTTGAATAAAGAAAAAATTAGAAAACGGGAAATTTTTTGGAGGTTGGAAGACAAAATTGCAATTTTAAAGCACTTAGAGGTCTTTTTTTGGAAAAAAATTTTGACCAAATTCCCTTTGGAACTTAAAAATGGCTTTTCCTCGAAACAACGATCGTTTTGACATATTACGCGCCTCAATCGGACATCCCAGTCAAAAGTTATGACCTTCCAAAGTTTACGAAAATACCGCGCTGTACCTGAATTGCCACGTGTCACCCTGGGGTGGAACATGCCCAGATTGGACGTGACCAACTGCCCCAAAGTTGTAATATGTTTCAAA
This sequence comes from Glycine tomentella, assembly GCA_007407185.1. NCBI lineage: Eukaryota > Viridiplantae > Streptophyta > Magnoliopsida > Fabales > Fabaceae > Glycine > Glycine tomentella. The sequence continues at coordinate 239,383 of PYAF01001219.1, read as the reverse complement.
AATGCCCCAAATTGATAAATTTATATTAAAAATGTATTATTTGGATTCTTTGACCTTAAATTGTTAGCACAACTTGAATGCTTTTAGCTCGATCAAAACTCCCAAAGAGCTCATACAAATTGGGTTCTCATCAGACGCGAGTCTCATTTTATAAGCCTTTAATTTTTATTTTTTTTTCTATATTTGATATAGCCCATAACCTACATCAAGTCCACAAACGGACTAACCTAAACCCACTCAATTGTATACAGAGTTTGTGCTTTAAATCAGGATAAAAAATTAAATCTTAGCCTTTTTTGGTTGACGTAATCATGTGCTGATTTGTTGTTAGTCCACAAAAGACGCATACAGACAAAATGTGTTTCATTTTAGAAATTCAAATTGAATGTGTAGTTTAACTTGACTCGCTATAGTTAATGACTCACACGAAGCCCACGATTAGTCTAACTTGAGCCCATCTGTTGAAATATATAATTTAGGCACAAATTAAATTTGGGCACTTATTTTGCTTGATGTAACTCACAAAAACATGTAAAAAACTTAGATATATTTTTTTCTACTCTCACTCGATGTCCTTTAATCATAATTTCATGTAAAAAGCTACAAAATATTCCAGTAAACTTTTTAAAAGAAGAATATAAGATTAACAACAATAATTAAAACAGAAGAAAACTAAATTTACTAACTGAAAGCTAAAAATTATATATATATATATATATATATTAATTTTAAAATCTTAAAACTAGATTCCACATCTAAAGAAACTTAAATTATTGAACAAAGGATGAGATGAAGATCACAACATAGAACCAAATATAAAATATTTGGGCTTAAATGAGGAAAATGATCAGTTCTTAAATATTATGGACTTGGGTAATTTGGGGATAGCAGTCCAAAATATGCCCGGCCCATTCTAGTACGTTACCCAACTACCCAAGTGATACCTAAGTATTTATCATCATGTAATATAGTTTTGTTAAATAAATAATTTACAATAAACTTTAAGAAAAAAGGTAAAGAAGGTAGGGAGATACTGCACTGACCATTTACAAATAAATTATTTTTCCCTTCTTATTTTCTTAACGCGGCAAATTTTCTTGATTAGAACTGAAATATTTATTAACAATTATCTCACAAAACAGTACATAATATAAAATTATTTTATAATAAGTTGAAATATCTTTTAACCTAAATTTATTAGGAAGTTTTAATTTATACATAATTATGTAAAATTTAATCATCAATTGATATAATGCCAACCTTTTTCTTTTGAGAGAAATATAATGTCCAACTCGTAATCTTCTTTGATATTATTTCTCACCATACTTTAAGAAACAAGTAAAACTACGAAGATATGGTCATAATCCATTTATTAATAAATTAAATCATTTCCTTCTTCTCTTAAAAAAATTATTTTCCTTCTAATTTTCTTAACGTGGAAATTTAGTATAAAATTAAATATTAACAAATACATCATACATTACGAAACATTATGATATTATTCTATATGAAGTTAAAAAAATATAGTAACTTCTACCCAGTATACTAATATATTTAAAATAATTTTGGTTAGATTTTATTTACTATGATTGTCCTGGGTTTGTTTAGGACTTTTTGTAATTTACTTATTATATTGTTTTCTACTAATTAGAATTAATACTGATTATTTTTGTCAATAATATCCGAGTATTGTTGCAGTGTTAGACAATGTTGTTCAAAATGACATTTTGGTCGAATTTTATTTTATTAATTAAAATATAATCTTTCGTGCTAAATATTATAGTTTATAGTTTATACTTTATACTGGCAGTTATTTTTTTCTAATATAAATTATTATATATATATATAGATATATATATATATATATATATATATATATATGTATGTATACATATAACATTGCGGATATATAGATAACAAATACAATGTAAAATACATTGGGAAGCGACAAAGAACTTGACTGAACCCAAGATCAAAAGAATGAGACAACGACCGTACTGCGCCAAATAAAATTAATATTTACCTGGATGCCACGCGATCAAAAATTTTTACCGGACTGTCAGGCGTCGTAATTCGCTAGGAGCCCAGCGAACTAGATGATGGATACGTGGCATAACGTGGCGTAATTCGCTAGGGAACCCAGCGAATTAGGTGGTCACGTGGCAGCCAAGGCATAATTCGCTAACGGGTCCAGCGAATTAGGTGGCCACGTGGAAAAAAAGGACGCAAAATTTCAAATGGTCATAACTTTTGATAGAAATGTCCGATGGAGGCGTATGATATGTCAAAACGTTCGAAATTCAGAGGCAAAGCCCTAGGCAACTACCCAAAGGGAAGTTGGTCCACCATTTTTTCTAAAAAATGCCTCTAAGTGCCTCAAAATCAGCATTTAAGATTCAATCATCCAAAAATTCAATTGTTTTTCTATTTTTTAATTATTTAATTAGTTAATTCAATGCTAATTTTTTATTTTTTAATTACCTCTCTTAATTTCGAACGTTTTGACATATCGCACGCCTCCATCGAATATTTCTATCAAAAGTTAGACCATTTGAAGATCATATTGTATGCTTAAATCTTAATTTTGAGGCACTTAGAGGCATTTTTTGGAAAAAAATGGTGGACCAACTCCCCTTTGGGAGTTGCCCAGGGCTTCGCCTCTAAATTTCGAACGTTTTGGCATATCGTACACCTCCATCGGACATTTCTATCAAAAGTTATGACTGTTTGAAATTTTGCGTCGTTTTTTCCACGTGGCCACCTAATTCGCTGGGCCCGCTAGCGAATTACGCCTTGGCTGCCACGTGGCCACCTAATTCGCTGGACCCTCCAGCGAAATACTGCATCTCTGCCACGTGGCCACCTAATTCGCTGGGATCCCTAGCGAATTACCCCACGTTGTGCCACGTGTCCATCACCTACTTCGCTGGGCTTCCCAGCGAATTACGACGCGTGACAGTCCGATAAAATTTTTGGATCACGTGGCATTCAGGTAAATATTAATTATTTTTGTGACAGTACGGTCAGTGTCTCCAAAAGAATCTATAATTATAATAATGGAACTTACTGTTCCAAGTGTCTGCTTTCTGGAAAATATCCCCTTTTTCAAAAGCATCCATTCCACTTTTAGGAAAGAACACTATATATATATACACTGTATTTTTATTTTCAGTAAAAAAGTTCTCAAAAATACTTTTAATTTATATATAAATAGGTCCATAGATTTTTACAAACTCGAGTATGTTTTCCTCCAACTTGATTTTTTAATGAAGTTATGAAGTATGATGCATGGCTTCAATCAATTAAGAAACACACAATGAATTGGAAAACTGTCATACCTACTTAAAAAGATACACAACTAACTGCCTGCCATGTAACACATTGGGCCTTTTTCAATCAATAATCCTATTAGGTCCTTTACAATATAGATGATCCTTATGAAGTGATTACAAGACGACCTTTGTTCTTCAACATCTTATAACCTTAAAAGGCTTCATATAGGTTTGTTATCTTTTTTTCATGTAGTTCAAGGTTGTGGTAAAGGTGATAACAATGATTCTAGCACTAGTGATATTGAGGAGATTATCAATGGTGATTTTTTTTGTTTGCTTGCAGCCAACAGCTCCTTACTAGGGGCATTACATTAGTCAAATAGATCCTTAAAGGTAATTTCAGTAACAAGAGCAATTATATATTAATACGGAGTTTGTATCCTTCTCATTTATGAAACGATTAAACTCTAGTTTGGTAATAGTTGTAGCTGATCATAGTTAGTCAATTGATATTCATCGAAAATGTCATATACCTTTTCCTTAAAAGTTTCATAGTAATTGGAATTAGGTGTATGTCCATTCATCACAATGCTATAGCAACTATTTCAGATGATGCTGAAAATGAAGAGAAGACATGTTGCAAGAACCATTATCGAAAACGAAAACGAGTAAGCTACTATGTATTTTTTTTTCTTTTGTTGCTGCTAATTACTCAAACTATATGTAATTATTTAGCTAACAAAAGGATTGAACATGATTTATTACGATTAAATATCAAGTTTACTCATATATAATATCATGGATAAAGTGCAATATTTTTTGCTATTTTTTTTCTTTGGTGAGGGATCTGTTGTTGCTTGGTAGAGAGAAAGACTTGAGCTACTTCTTTAGCTTTAGATAGAAATCCACGTAGAGCTATAGCTCAAGTAAAAAATATTATCATCTGATTCAACTAGAGAATATTATGATTTGATTCAAATAGAAAAAAAAATATTTGTTCTCCTTGTCAAGGATATTTTTTCTGCTCAAGTAGTGCAATGCATTCTCATTATGAAGTTTAGAATGGTTCATATTGATGATGGTTAAACAAACTTTGTCCTTACTTTGTTTAGGGATTCGATAGCCACGTTATACTGCGTGGGGGAATGTGGAATTCTTGCTCAGCATGGATGACGCCGTGGCGCTGACCATGGAGGAGGACCCATGCAAAGGATCACAAAGGAAGTGTTGTAAGGTTTACTGTACGTGGTGGTGGTTCCAATTCCAGTTTGTGTTCATGTTCATGTTCTTTATCTCTGGGATGCGACGATCAATTTTTTGATGGTGGTGTTTCATGTTTGCTATGATGACGATTAAAGTGAGATGAAATTTTACAGTTAAAGAGTTTATAAAGTTTAATGATTTGGGTGAAAACATTAAACTCAATCTTTTTTTTCATGGCAGACATTGTTTTACTATACTTTGCTTCATTCACATAATGCTACTTTTTTTTCTTCAATTAAATGAAAAGGGTGAATAACATTTGATCCTTATGATTCAAGATCTAATTGAAAGTGGTGCTTGAAATTTGTCTAAAAATATTTTAACTGATATCATCACATATGCTACTTCAATTTTCAATTAAATGAAATGGGTGGGTAGCATTTGTAATGAATATCTTTGGTTTGGTTGGATGTTAAGCTTGTAACTAATTTGCGCTAGGCGTGGAAGGATGGATTTGGGTTTATTTGACAATGGCATCAATTTCTTGAATTGTTGTGGTTCTGAGTGTATTCTTAAATTGTTGTGCTTCTTTGTGTTAACTATTACGAAGTAAGAATTGATAAAATAAAAATTGGAAGATGTGGATGCTGCTATACTAGCTGTTTGTGTAGCTCTTGTAAAGGGTATGGACAAGGATGGCCTTTCTCAGATGGTGAAGGAAGAAAAGAAAGCTGGAAATCCTGTGGTTGGTCTCATTGCCAAGTTCCATCTTCAAGAGGAACTGCATGACTAATTTAATATGGAGAATACCTTGTTTTATTTAACTAATATTTTGAATACTTTGTTTTGTTAAGGATAATTCAAAGTTTAAAAAGTTAGTTAGATAACTAATTTTCTATTATTAGAGTTAGTGGCTTTTATCAATATGTGAAAAGCTGCTATATAAGCAGAGCTATTATTCATTTTGTAAGTTGCTGCTACTACTGGTATTATTTTTCCGTTACTGCTATCAATGCAATTCAATATCTCTTTCTGTAGCATGTGTATTCAAATGATTGTTAACATGGTATCAAGAGTTGTGAGATCCAAAAACCTGTGAGGAATGTTAGTTTGAGAACTTTGATTGTGTTCTTGAGAGATATTTTCTGTTTTCCTCCAAGTCTTGTGTATTGGGTCCTCTTCTCCATCATTTTCTTGTGAGGTGTGGTGGCTGAGTGAGTGTTCTTGGATAGAAGAACAACCAAGGAAGAACCAATTGTGTACTGCATTGTGATTGAAGAAAGGAACAGGGTGCAGAAATGGCAGGCTACAACAGTTTCGTTCAAGGATCTCTTCCAATCTTTGATGGCAAACTATTTGATAATTGGCGGATCAAGATGATGGCAATCTTTGGCTTCCAAGAAGTGGCAGAAGTAGTGATAAGTGGCTTCACAGAACCAAGCAGGAATGCCTCTGATGAGCAGAAATAGATCTTCAAACAGCAGCAGAAACTTGATAGCAAGGCAAGGTTCCTCATCTACCAATGTGTGAATTCGAAGATATTCAACAAAATCTCCAAAGCCTCCACGTTGAAGGAAGCATGGGATATTCTAGTGAAAACATATGGGGATGGAGAGAAGAACAAGAAAATCAAGTTGCAGACATTGAGAAGGCAATATGAACTTCTCACCATGGAGGACAAAGAATCCATAGCAGATTACGTTAACAGAATTCAAGATCTGGTAAATGCAATGAGGGCCTGCAAGGAGACTATTTTATATCAACAAGTGGTAGACAAAATATTGAGAACTTTGTCATCACGATTTGATCATGTAGCTGTTGCAATTGAGGAGTCAAAGGATCTAGAAACAATGCAAATTGAAGAACTGCAGCACTCTCTTGAGGCACATGAGATGAGGATCAATGAGAGAAGATCCCATCAAGAAGAGGCACTTCATGCAAGATCCAATTATAGAGGGAAAGGGAAAGCACCATGGAAAGGAAACAAGTTAAATTTCACCACAAAGAACCAAGAACAAGTGACAGCTGAAGGAAATGAATTCAACAAAGGAAAAACAACATATCAAACTTCTCAGAAAATAAACTCCAGCAACAAGAAGGAGTGAAAGTTTGACAAAAGAAAGGTGAAGTGTTACAACTGTCAGAAACTTGGTCATTATGCAAAAGAATGTTGGCAAGGAGAAACTGCCAAGAACAAACCCAGCAACCATGCAAATCTAGCTCAAGATGAAGGCTCAGATTCTGAACCCGTATTGCTTATGGCTACCATTGGCAGTGAATCATCAAGTGACTCCTCATGGTACTTAGATTCTGGCTGCTCCACTCATGTGACAGGGAAGAGGGACTGGTTCATCAATCTGAATGAATCATCCAAGAGCAGAGTTCGATTTGCGGATGACAGTACATTGACTGCTGAAGGTATTGGAAAAGTAGCATTCAAGGGACAGGATGGAAAAGATACTGTCATTGAGGAGGTGCTGTTTGTACCTGGCATGAAGACAAATCTATTAAGTCTGGGCCAACTACTTGAAAAAGGATTTGTGATGAGGATGGAGGACAATTGTCTCAAGGTATTTGATAAAAACCAAAAACTTGTGATTAAGGCAAATCTTTCTTAGAATAGAACCTTTAGAATTGGGATGAATATTCTGAAGCATGAGTGTCTTGCAACTTCAGAAAACAAGATTGAATGGTTATGGCACCATAGATTTGGTCATCACAATTTCAAGGATCTACATCTTCTTGCAAGACACCAAATGGTTGAAGGACTACCTCAGGTCTTAGTCCCAAAAGAGGTGTGCAAGGAGTGTATTGAATGCAAACAAACTAGAAACAATTTCAGCAAGTATGTTCCCACAAAAGCTGTTGAGAAACTTGACATCATCCACTCTGATGTGTGTGGCCCTATGCAAGTGGATACTCCTGGAGGAAGTAGGTACTTTATCTCCTTCATTGATGATTTAACTAGGAAAGTCTGGATCTACCTAGTTAAGAGAAAGCATGAGGTACTGGAAGTCCTTAGAAAATTTAAATGTTTGGTAGAAAAGCAAAGTGGAAAAATGATTAAGATTCTAAGGACAGATGGTGGGGGTGAATATGTGTCAAATGACTTCAAACAGTTTTGTGAAAGTGAAGGGATAATTCATGAAGTAACACCACCATACACACCTCAACACAATGGTACTACTCAGAGAAAGAACAGAACAATAATGAACATGGTGAGGTGTATGTTAAAAGGAAAAAACCTACCAGGCTACTTATGGGGAGAAGCTGTATCAACATCAACTTATATCTTGAATAGATCACCTACTAAGAGACTTGAAGGTATGACACCAGAAGAAGCCTGGACTGGATTGAAGCCAGATGTGACTCACTTGAGGGTATTTGGTTCAATTTGTTACAAACATGTTCCTGATCAGCTAAGAAGAAAGCTAGATGATAAAGGCACTCAACACATCTTGCTGGGCTATCATTCAACTGGTTGTTATAAACTGTATAATCCAGAGAATAGTCAAGTTACCATAAGTAGGGATGTGATATGTGATGAAAGTAGAAGCTGGAATTGGGGAACAACCTCTGAAGAGGCTCAGTCCAGGATATTCTTAGAAGAAGAAACCTCAGCTGCACTAACTGACCAAACTGTGAGAAAAACAACAAGGATAAGTCAATTGCCATCCCATTTGAGAGGCTATGAGCTGTTTCAAGATTCAACAGTAAACTCAGATGGTGAATTAGTGCATTTTGCACTTATAGTAGAAGCTGAGCCGATTGAATTTGAAAAGGCAGTGACAAATGAGAAATGGTTAAAAGCCATGAAGGAGGAGATCAACTCTATTGAGAGGAATCAGACCTGGGAATTAATAGATTCTCCTCAGCACAAGAAGCCTATAGCACTGAAATGGATCTACAAAGTGAAGGTTAATCCTAAGGGAGAAGTAGTGAAGTACAAGGCCAGATTAGTAGCAAAAGGTTTCTTGCAGAAAGCAGGAATTGATTATGGTGAGATATATGCACCAGTGGCAAGGATTGAAACTGTGAGATTGGTAGTGGCCATTGCAACCAATGCTGATTGGTCCATGTTGATGTGAAGTCTGCTTTTCTGAATGGTCCCTTAGAAGAAGAAGTTTATGTGCATCAACCACAAGGATTTGAGGTTAGAGGCAAAGAGAGTATGGTGTACAAGCTCAAGAAAGCACTCTATGGGCTTAAACAAGCTCCAAGAACTTGGAACAGGAGAATTGACAGCTTCTTGTCCCAAATTGGTTTTGAGAAATGCACCTCAGAACATGGAGTCTATGTGAAATGCTGGAAAAACAGTGAGAAAACAGAAAAATTGATAGTCTGTTTATATGTTGATGATCTTTTGATTACTGGCAGCAATGAGGATGCTATTATCATGTTCAAAGGTCAAATGATGAATGAATTTGAGATGAGTGACCTTGGACTACTCATTTACTTTCTGGGAATTGAGTTTAAAGTGACTCAATATGGTACAGTGATGTATCAATCCAAATATGCAAAAGATCTTTTGAAAAGATTCAACATGCAGCAAAGCAATCCAGCAGGAACACCAGCTGAAGTTGGACTTATCCTGAAGAATGATACAAATGAAGACCTGGTTGATCCTACTTATTACAGAAAGATAGTAGGATGTCTGAGATATTTGTGCAATATAAGGCCTGATCTAAGCTTCAGTGTTGGGTTAATTAGTAGATTCATGCAAGAGCCAAAGCAGTCCCATTTGATAGCTCAAAGAGGATACTGAGATATGTGCAAGGTACAGTTGATTTTGGAATTCTGTTTCCAAAAGGAGAAGCTGATTCAGAACCAAAATTAGTTGGATATTCTGATTCAGATTGGTGTGGAGACAAGTGTGACAGGAAAAGCACAGCAGGATATATCTTCTTCTTTGGAGGAGCACCAATTTCATGGACCTCCATTAAGGAACC
>PYAF01001219.1:213839-229859 GCA_007407185.1 Glycine tomentella | reverse complement strand
AAATAAATATTTATTTCTTATTTAAATAACTTTAAACAAACATTGTTAACTTCTATATTATCTAATTTTTTTATGTTGTCTTAAAATTTAATTTTCTAGAAAGAAAATATACTATATTATAGTTTTTTTTATATTTTTAACTATTGTTGTAATAATATGATATAATTATATATAAAATATAACTCGTAAAGATTTTTCTTTCTTCATAAGAGTAAGTAGGAATTTTTTATACTTAATTCACATGGATAAACAATTTATTTAGAATCACATAATAATTATAATACATATCTATAATCAGACATTTCTTTTGATATTCTTCTCCAATACCTTTTTAGACATTTATTTTCTGGTTTAACGAAGAGGTTGTATTAATTTTGTATTTCTAATCTCTTGAACATATTTTATTATATTTTTTTATATAAGAAAATGTAGGGGTTAAAAATTATGTGTATTCCTATAAACACATACTTTGAAAATTAGTTGACCTCATGAAGATAACACATGTATTGTAGACAAATATTTTTATGAACATAATAAATAAACACAAAATTTAGATATCATTTTTTTGGTTTATTGTTGATCTATTAGATAGTTTTTGAACAAATTTGATTTATTTCTTTAATTTAATAAATTTATATTATTGTCCAACTTAATTTGTTCTACAAGATATCATCACATTATTTTGAAATGTTTATATTTATAATAATTATTATATAATATTAAAAGGATAATATATGCATTTCACGGATTCAAAAACTAATTAGCCATATAGCCAGCCTTAAACACAACAAATTGTGGTCACGTCGGATTCACTGAAAAGAAAATAAAAAATTTAATGGTTAAAAAAAAAGAAATGCAATATAAAATACATTTTATTTATAATTATTATATAGAATAGATAGATAAGCATAAAAAACTGTATAAATAGATATTTATGTGTTTATGCTTTAGAATAAGCACTCATGTTTCAAATTATTTTATGAAATATGATATTCAGTAAGAAAATATAAATATACGAATAACACGAATGTTAAATGACATTAATTTATTGAAGACATATTTTCCTTACTCCCTATCTGAATTATTATATTACATCGTGATTGGTTAATTTTAAATTCGTTTGAATTCATGAACAGTTTCGTACTAATTTGTACCACTTTTATTTCATTGATTGATTGCTGTTGATTTAGTAATGCGCGACTAAACAATAAATTATAAATTTAAGTTTTTATTATTGGTAAAAATACGCTTTTTATTTTGGATTTCACTATTCTAGAATAAGTCAAAGACAATTAATTTTTTTAGTTACTACATAATTCAGAAAGGCAAGTAATTATAGTTATTATTAATTAACAATAGTAATTAATGTCTTAAGATATTTATGATTTATTATATAGAAAATAGTTTGAACTATTGATTTTTTATTATTATCAAATATGGCTTAAACAAGAAAAATATTTTTTATTCCAATTATCTTTTTTTTTTTTTTTGTCGAACAAAGTGACGTACTATCAATTAAAGGAGGGAATTAAAATTCATTTGATTTTTGCCCCCACATCCCGCACCAAAATCTTGTCCGCAAGTACATTCGTAGGATCGAAGGAGTAGGCACGTGTCGCACATCCAAAACCCCACACACGTAGGAGCAAGGAGTACGTGTACCGCAGGAACCCCAAACAAAACAAACAGTGGAACCAGTTGGGGGTGCTGAGAGAGAGAACTGCGAGGGGCAATTCCAGTAATTAACTGAAAATCCGAGGCTATTTGTCCGCGCAAATGACAGCGACGCGCAAGAGATAGAGATGGAGAAGCAAAAACCGAAAACGCCATCATCCAAACAGCGCCTTCTCTCTCATTTTAAGACACCCTGTGGTTTTTCTCTGTCCTTCTTACTAACATTTCGCCCTCTTTCTCTTCTCCGTCTTCGCAAACACAATCTCCTCCTCACAGTTTCGTCTTCTCGATCTCACCACTGTGAGTCATCAACTCTCAATTCCTAACCCTAATTTCCCAATCCGATACCATATCTCCTTAGATCCCTAATCTCTTCTGAAATTTCGTTTAATTATTTAATATTCTCACCGTCCAATATTATTTTTCCCCCTTTTCTTTTTTATAATGTTTGAAGCTCTCTTTTCGGTTCTAGCTGCATATTCGATTTCGATTGTCAATTTTATGGTTGTTTTATTGTATATCTATACGATTCTCTCTGTTCTGATTGATGATTTTGTTGATCTGTGGTGTCTCGAGTTCGCCGTACTTCAATGCATCTATGATTTTTTATTTTTATATTTTTGTGAAGTGATTTGGTGTTACTATTGATTAATCAAATGTTGCTAGAGTCGAAAGACTGAGGGGAGTTTTATTTGGATTTGTATCTATATTCTCTGATGCTATTATTATTATTATTTTAATGATTTTGTTTATTATTCTTGTTTTTAATGTTGAAATTCACATATTCTCCAATGCACTTTTTTTCTCCGGTCACAATATTCCTAACTGAATGCTTTACAATCTTAAGAGACTGTGAACTTGTTGTGTCGAGGGGTGCATGATAACTAGCTGTATAGAGGGGTAGATAATAACTTTCACTCTTGCAGCTGCGGTTTTGTTCATTTTTGTTGAGTATGCTGGATAAGTGCTTTCCTCTTCTTTCAGGGTTAAGTTTCCGATGCTCATTGTTTGTGATGTTTATGTTTATTTGACACGAGTGTTTTGTGGTTTATCCTGTTCTTCTTCAGGGCAATCATGAGTGACGAAGGAGAAAGAACTTGTCCTCTCTGTGCTGAAGAGATGGATTTGACAGATCAGCAGTTGAAGCCTTGCAAATGCGGTTATGAGGTTTGATTCTATGTATATGTTGTTTTTAAAAATTTTAATTAATTTTCTTGGAAGTTTCTGTCACTACTTGATCTTTGGTCTGTATAAAATTCCCTTTTCTTGATCCTTTGAATGTGTATTCAGCTGGTAACTCTGCCAAGTAGCATTTGTCTTTGGATTGAGTGTAACTATTATGTTCCTATTATGTTCCCTTTACCCCTAATAAAACCTTAGTTCTTCATCTTTTGGAAATTGACTTGTACATGGGATTTAGGTACTGTTGTCTGTGTTTTGTTTCCGGATGATATGTCTTTATCACAAAGACATCATTATGATAGATGTCAGTTTCATCTCTCCTTGATTGCAGATCTGTGTCTGGTGCTGGCACCACATAATGGACATGGCTGAGAAGGATGACACTGAGGGGCGATGCCCCGCATGTCGTTCTCCTTATGATAAGGAAAAGATTGTTGGGACAGCTGCAAACTGTGAGAGGTTATTCTGTTAACCCTATATTATTTCTGTAAGATTGTTTATGTTGTATTGCTTCTGTAGGGCTTTTCTTCACTTTCTTATTCAATATACATCAATGTATTTGTATAACCATTTATCAAAATGAGAAATGCTAACAACACACTCTTTATTGTTGGCTGAAATTTACCAGAACTCATGAAATGATGTGAGTCCTACTCATTATTTTGTGATTCTTAACAAATTTCAATAATATATATATATATATATATATATATATATATATATATATATATATATAAAAGAAACTCTATAAAGTTTTTCTTGTGTGAGATGAAACAAAGGAAAATATCAGTTACTGAACTTTTTGTTCCTTAGACCTTTTTTGTGTGCATTTATCTAGATGATATTGTTCCTGTAGATTGGTGAATGGAGTTAATATTGAGAAAAAGATGAAGACTCAGAAAGCCAAGTCTAAATCAACTGATGGGCGTAAGCAGCTCAGCAGTGTGCGAGTGATTCAGAGGAACCTTGTTTACATAGTTGGGTTGCCTCTCAATCTTGCAGATGAAGATGTAAATTTTTTGCCTCCTCCACTCTCTTGAGCACCTGAATATTGCCATTCCACATGTTTATTCTCTTTTCATTGGAATTTTTTGGGGTATTTTCCTTAGAGCAAATTTTTATTTTTAATCACCATTTATATAGCTTCTTCAGCGGAGAGAGTATTTTAGTCAGTATGGGAAGGTCTTAAAAGTGTCAATGTCTAGAACGGCAGCTGGTGTCATTCAACAGTTTCCGAATGATACTTGCAGTGTGTAAGTATATTCTCTTCAAGTTTGTGCTTTCCTTCATGGTATTATGGGTTTCTGTTAATTAGCTGACCACTGTAAATAGAACCTATACTGTTTAATCTTGTTGTCATTGATTTGAATTGGATAGCTTTGGATTTTGGGACATTTCTTTTCACACTAGAAGGAATGAAGCAAATAACTAGCAAAAAATAATTTAATGCAATCTTTTCCTTTGACAGAAAAGGAGGAAAACATGAAAAAGCCATTTCTATACATAGTTAAAAAATCTGAGAATGGGTGTATCTTCCCCCTTTCTCCATTTATTTCGTGCTGCTATATTAGCACATATGGTTATCTTTATATGATACATTAATATTAATACTACAGTTCCTAATCAAAGGTTTTTGTTTCAGATATATAACTTATTCAAAGGAAGAGGAAGCGATTCGTTGTATTCAAAATGTACATGGATTTGTTTTGGAGGGTAGACCTTTAAGGTACAAATATTTATTGAAACTTGTCATACATGGGATGTTTAGCATTGAATTTTGCTCATCAATTGTGTGTGTTTTTGGATTTAACATTTCAGGGCTTGTTTTGGAACCACAAAATATTGTCATGCATGGCTCCGAAATGTGGTATGAGAATTACTGGTCTAGATAGAATTTTCAAATTACGCTTAATTACCTGTGCTTGTAATTGAGGAAAGATCTCTATGACCAGCCTTGCAGCAATCCGGATTGTCTATATTTGCATGAGATTGGTTCTCAAGAAGATAGTTTTACCAAGGATGAAATAATTTCAGCATACACTAGGTACTTTTCTGATAATTTGATGATACTTACTGTGATTCAGATAAATAAAACCTTTTCTTGCTGAAATCGAGGAATTGTGATCTTTGCATTCTAACTATTTAATTGGTTGAAGCGATGGAGATTGCTTTAATTATATTGTGCTGGAAAAGGATGTGTTTACAGATTTTGCTTTCCTGTACTTGTAGTTGCTTGAACTGAGTATAGTGCCTTTCCAAATAAATATATCTTAGCTCACTTTGTTATTTTGAAGAAGTCGAGTTCAACAAATCACTGGTGCCACAAATAATATGCAACGGCGGTCAGGGAATGTATTACCTCCTCCACTGGATGACAATATGAATAGTTCATCTGCAAAGCCTATTGTTAAAAATTCTTCAAGTGTAAGACCTTTTTTTCAATCTTTCCTATAACCATATTTTGTTTGTGTATTAGCATTGACCATATTGATGTAAAAAGCTCATTTGAATTTTGATCTTTAATTGCTAAACTGAGTGAAGTGTATTTATGCACTCAGGAACAACACAGAAACTGACATTTGATGTTATTTATGAAGCAGAACTCTGTTAGCACTGTAAGAGGTTCGCCTCCAAATGGAATATATGGGAAAAATATGGCCCTTCCTGCTAGTGCTGCATGGTATGCACCATGTATAATTTTGTATTTGGCTTTGAAGATTGATCTTATCTAAAGATAATTATGGTTCCTGGCTATGTTTATGTTTGGCAGGGGTACTCAGGTCACAAATTGTCAGCCCCCTGCTGGAGGTCTATCATATCCAAATGGGCCATCCAAGCCAAAACCTGATACGGGCAGCAGCACACTAGTATTTTCTGCAGCTGTTACAGGCTCAATTCAGGCTTCTGATGTTACAAAGAGGCCACCATCGAGTGATGGGAGTCATAGTATGACACCTAGAGTGAAAAGTGAATTGTTGAAACCTGTTAAACAATATAGCAATAGTGTGGACAGTCTGGTTGGTGAAGGAGAAAAAACTTCAGCTTCTGATGTTTCTCCTGTGCTCGTGAATTTGAACAGCCAGTTGTCTTCTCTACCGTTGTCCCGAGATAGTGATGGAAATTGTACTACAGCAAACACAATAAATTCTACTAACATGACTGGACAGTCTTGTAACTCTGGTCCTGAGGAAGCAATGACTGCTACCAATGAAGAGATTCAGAATTTGTCCAATGAGTTATCCTCAATTAACATTGATAGAAATGCCGAACATTGCGGTATAACCAAACCTAATAATGGCCCGCCTACTGATCATGCATTGATTAAACCTCCTCAAATTCAAGGATCACAATATAATGTTGACAGATTTAGAGATGAAATAACTACAAATGTGGCTGTTAAAGCTACCTCGGATATTGTGGTTTCTAATTCTAGGGAACAGTGTGATTGGAAATTGGATTCTCAAACTCTAGTAGTATCAGATACTGCTGAAATTGATGATGATGTGACATCTTTTGATAATCAAAGACTCAAGGATCCAGAAGTTGTTTGTCATTCTTATTTTCCAAAGTCAACCAGTTTCCTACAAGCATCAAACCATTCTAGCCCTTGTCTTCTGCAGCATGGTGAACCTTGTACTGCCATAAATGCAGGTTCTGTATCTGCTGATGATAGAGTTCAAGATGAATCTATGTTACATGCATCCAATATATTATGTAATGTTCACCCTGAAAAATTGGTCTGCAGCAGCTCCTATGGTCTGCTTCATGATGAAAGAAATGGGCATATCATTCAAAGATTAGTCGGTGAAGCAGTTAATTCTGGACATGATGTTGCTAGTGATAAGGGTGAAAGTAGTATAATTTCTAATATATTGTCCATGGACATTGATACCTGGGATGACTCTCTAACATCACCTCATAATTTAGCAAAGTTGTTGGGTGACAATACTGATAACCAGCCTGGTCCTTTAAACAAATCTAGTTCTTGGAAAGGTCACAGTAACAATCAATCAAGGTTCTCTTTTGCGAGGCAGGAGGAATCCAAAATCCAAATGTTTGATCCACATGCATCTTATGGTGTCAGCCATCAACGGCCAAACCGTACAGTCTTCCAGAATTTTGCTGAAAGAGACTTGTATATGGATAAGTTGGGCATTGCAAATGGATTTTCTACCAGTAACTTTGAGGAAGCTGAAAATATGGTCAGTGGTCCTTCCATTGCATCTTCTAATAAGTTTTCTGGTGAGTAACAATAACTTTCTTGAGCTGCCTACATTTATAATGGCATATCTTATTATTGGTTTCTCTGCTACTACTTTCAATTTTACATTTGCATGATTGCTTTTGTGTGCCATTCTTGTTTGCTGATTAACGTGTATTTAAAACTTCTGATATCATTATAATTTAAGTACTTTTTGGTTTTGCTTTCTTTTCCTTCACATTTTTTCCTTTGCTTCTTTGAAAATTGAAATTGTGGTTTCCTTGATTTTCTGAATTCCTGTTGCTGTATGTATAATAGTTTGTTGCTACCTGATTGTGCTGTTTGTGGTATTTGATTATACTAGTGCTTTGAATTTGTATATGGGGAAATAAGAGAAATTGTATCTTTGTCATGACTTTTCAATAAGGTTGGAGGATTTGAGTCATTTTTTCGTTGCTTGTAATAATATACTACTTGTCTTCAACTCACAAGCTGCTCAAGCTAACAGGCCAATATCGAGTTTGTATTCAGACAGTTTGAAAAGCTCGATGAGCTCTGCCTGAAAATTTAATCAGACTGAAGGCATCTACAGGTTGAGCCGTCAACCTTGCTTTTTAAAATTAAAAAGCCATTCTTTCGCTTTATAAGGGCTAAGTAACTAAATAATGAAGGCCTTCAGCTGGAAGGAAGCTTTGAAACCAATTTTGCTTCTGTAAAAAATCTCAATATTGTATTGTGTAGAATAGTCTTGACTGAAAATAATTTGTTCAGAATGTAGTGTATGAAAAGTATCTGGACACGTACATTTTCAATTATGATGATTTATTGATTACTGGATATGAAAGAAAATTATGTGCACTTTATCAAAGTGGCATAACGACTGCTGGTTCTGTTGCTTGATTGTCTCTTTTCTAGTTAGAAAGTAAAAAAAGTTTTAGCTATATGTAAGTCTGCTTTCTCTGGGAACCTGTTTGCCTTCCTCTGAATTTATGCATGGCTGTTGTATTATATCGATTGCTGGTGTCTCAGATTTTTGTATTCATCTAATCTAATGACCTTACTTTTATTTTATGGTTGACAGCCATCTCAAGAGCACAAGTTTCGGCCCCACCAGGATTTTCCATTCCAAGCAGGCCGCCACCACCTGGTTTTTCTTCCCATGAGAGAGTGGAGCACGCTTTTGACACCATTTCTGGTTAGTTATGGTTTCTTTTATATTTCCACGCATACCCTTTTTGATATATTGTTGAATATGTTAGTCCTTTTGACAGGGAATTCTTTGCTTGACCATTCTTCCCTCTTGAGAAATTCATATCAGACACCTTCAGCTGGAAACCTTGGTAGTGCAGGGGACATTGAATTTATGGACCCTGCTATTTTGGCAGTTGGCAAAGGGAGACTTCAAGGTGCACTGAACAGCCCGGCACTGGACATTCGATCCAATTTCATGCCACAATTAAATTACTTTGAAAATGATGCTAGACTACAATTATTGAAGCAAAGATCTCTTGTACCACAGCAAAACCTTAGATTTTCTGAAATTGGGAATACTTTTTCTCAACTTGGTGATTCCTATGCTGTTTCTTCGAGGTTAGACCAATCACAAGTCAGTAATCTAGGCCCATTCCAACAGCTGTCTCTGCAGCAGTCTACAAATGCCGCCTTGTCAAATGGGCAATGGGATGGGTGGAATGAGGTGCAGGGTAGAAATGGTTTGGGTGTGGCTGAGCTTTTGAGAAATGAAAGACTTGGATTCAATAAATTTTACTCAGGATATGATGATTCAAAATTTCGGATGCCAAATTCTGGGGATCTTTACAACAGAACATTTGGGATGTGACATTTGGAAATGGTAAAACCTAGCAGAAATGGACAAACAATTTTTTGTGTTGATGAGGATGGTGGAACTGATTCTTGCTGGCGTGTATTGGGCTACCTAATGATGAAGCTCCCAAGAAGTGTAATTTATGGCTACAGTTGGTAATTACTAATTAGTAAACTTCCTCTGTTTTCATGATTTAATTGGCTTATGTCATTGCCCATCTTGCATACACATGAAAGTGTCTTCACCTACCTGTGCCAAAACAAATTTTATATAAAAAAAAGTTTTCTTTATTCATTTTTGTACTGGATTTCATATTTTTCTATGTCAAGAATGACATTGGTGTTTTGCTTTTTTGGTAATTGTGCACTCATTTCCCTCTTTTTTCTTTGTAGTTCTGGATTAGCAGAAGTGAGCTGTTTTGGGATTATAAGATATCAACTGTCAGTGCTGACGTGATCAAACTGGCAGGTAGATCTTAGTTGAGTGTTTCCCTCATAGTACAGAGCATGGAAACAACAAGATCGGTGTTATTTATTGTTTGTAACTTACCTTTTAGATTAACTACCCTTGTGGGTAGAAGTAGGGGTTTGATCCGACTGGTAAAAGGGAAATTGTTTTGAAATGGATTTACATGCTACAGTTTGAACTGATAATGGGGGTATGAAATAGATCGCTTTTTAAGTTGAAAAGTCCATCATCCTTGTGATATGAATAAAATACCATTGCGCTGTTATAGCTTCTGGCCAATTTTTTCTCTCTTTAAATCAATGATTTATAGTCATTAAATTTTTCTTTTCTTTCTGTGGAAGTTTTTCTTTTAATATATTCACCGCGACACGAGTTCTGCTGCGTCTAAGTTATTTTACCTTGACTTTGTTCCCCAATGTTTGGTTCTTGTTTAGCTGTTTTCTGGGTTTGGTAGTGTTTCTCAAACTAGAATAACCAGCAGGGACCGCGTGACCCATGCCTCGTTATGATTAACATTGGGTTATGCTTCCTACATTTAGCATATTTTCAATATACCTAGTATATTTTTTTTATTTTCAATTTTACTCTATCGGATTATCAATTCGTATGAGTCATATACGGATTAGTAATCTGTATGAGTAAATATGGATTAACATATTTTTAATATACCAAGCATATTTATTTTTCAACTTTACCCTCTTATGGATTATCAATCTGAATGAGTCATGGATTGACATTCTATATGATTCATAAGAATTGGTCGTATGCATTGTTAATTCATATGATTTATGCGGATTGGTAATCCATAAGAGACGTATAGATTGTCAATCCATAGAATTCATATTGAATGTTATATGTCCCTTTTTATAAAGGATATTTTTAAAAATTAAATGTACAATGTTAGGTGTATTTATTGAAAATATGCTGGATTGGAAAGCATAATCCATTAACGTTGGGCATGTCCATATTAGCCAGTCAATATTCATCATTTTCTGGGATGGTGTAGCTGAAAATCCAAAGGTGTGTATGAAATAACGTCCAATGTTGAGGACATTATTGCTCTAGAGCTGATTTCGGATTTGTTGAACGAGGCAGATTGCGTAATCTATTAAAAAGGTTTCTTTATTTTTGGGATACACAATTCATTTTAGTGTGCCGTGCTGCATATAATTTTGTGGTAATTATTTTGTTGAGTCCGTCACTTATGGCTGTCTGAGTGTGTTCATTCCCCTCCCTTTTATCCTCCAAAAAGAAGAGTGTAAAATTTGTTTTTAATAACAAGAATTCTTTAATTTGATATTTTTTGTATAAAATATAACAATCCGTTAATATAAAACATGAATTGATTAAAAAAATTGTTGTTTGCTTTTGTTTTAAAATTGACTGATTCTAAGGTGGACGACTATATTTGTAGTGGGTTCACCAAACACCACCATTTACAGCCTTTGAAATAATCTGTTTTATAATATAGAAGTAGATCAGATTAATGTAATTCCTGTTATAAAAAAGTTATCCGTAAAATCCACTTGAAAGATGAACGATCTTATCCGCAAATCACAACTTAATGAGAAATAGATTTAGGGGAAAGTTTGAATATTCTAAATAATTTTCCAAGGTCCAGTTTCTATTCTTCTGTAAGTTATAATTTTATTGTGGCTTAAATATCTTTTTTGTTTTTGTAATTTTTGTCGTTTTTGTCTTTATAAAATGTTTGTTTTGTTTTTTTATCTTTAAAATACTTTAGAAAATATTTTTTTATTATTCAAAATTTTTTTTTATCATTTAAAATATTATTAAAAAAAATTTAAGAATGAAAAATAAAATAAATATATTTTGTAAAGAATAAAAAGAAAAGAAAAAAAATTATGAGTATGAAAAAAAATTATGAGTATATTTAAACTTCTATTTTTAACTAATTAACCTATTGTGTCTTTTGAGAAGTCGACCGTTTTGAAACAAAATTTGTCTAAAATATAGTTAGTCCATCCTCCCTGATTAATGGCTTGTAAAGTAGTGGAATTATCTGATGCAATCGTTGGAGTCAAATGAATTATCTGTCCAGACGCATCCTTGGGGTGTTTTGTGATCTACTCCGGAGGAATCATATATTAAAGAAACTATTATATGATTTAAGATTATATAGTCACGTTATGTCATATATATTTTTTTTATATATAAAATTTATATATTCACTAGTCATGATCAATCTTTATATATTATCTTTCTTTCTTTTTAAATGGTTACGGACCTAATTATCGAGCTAATAAAATGTCCCATTACAGTAAGGTCCATTAATGGTCCATTAGCTTAGAATCTCAACAATGATTAAGGAGATCTCAACAACGTGCATAACAGCTATCAAATGAGATAAACAGATATCACTAGAGGTAACACCCCTATAAATAAGAGGTACGCTCACAGGTATATTGATTCTCTCTCGACTCTATTATATGTTGACACTGTGTACACACCTCACAACCATTGTCTAAACGTCATCTCAGTATCAAAATGCATAGTGATCTGCTTAGTTCAGGGGTATTTCTTCTATAGATACCTCAGAGAGATTTATTGATCCAAAATCAACCCACTAGTTATCCAGCTAGACATTCTTATTCTTAAGAACAGAACAATTAACGTCGTCTATGGGAACGCTAAATTTCAAATCCACGTTTCCGATGGTAAACACGAGAAGTAACAATCAGACTACACATCCACGCTCTGACGCGGGTGTAAGGAGAGAGTTACCTTCAAATCCTGTTTTGGAGGAGGTGAATCCACTGCCCCCTTCAGACCAGAACACGACACCACCACAATCGATGGACTATGACGCTGTCCATGTAAGTGAAGAGGTTTAAGATGAAGCCTCCACTCCTTCCCTAGCGACACGAGCAGTGTTACCCCATCAAATAGATCCTCACCGCCTCAACCGAATTCAAATGGTTCAAGAGCCTAACGAGTGTCTCATGAACAACGTTGAGAAGGATAGAAACTGTCATACTTCAATCTTCTCGATCTCCTTGTTTAATCGTTAGATCTTACTGAAACTCTTACAGCAAGTTTGTGACTCACCATTGTTCATATCTAACGGTTGGTTTTTTATATAGAGGCTTGTAACATCAACGGAAATTCCCAAACCGAACTGGTTTTGAATCCATTTTCTGAAGCAGACAGTGGTATTACGAGGGACATTTCTCTCATACTAACCGTTGGATCGCGTTCAAAATTTGAGAAAAGGTAATGAAATCTTTTTATACATTCTGACCCTTAGGATTATTCATTGAACTATTTTCAAGAGGGAGTGTTTCAACTGCAAGGAGAGGTTATCATAATTCCTGCTCTGTTCTGTCTTGATTCAGGAAGTGATATTGAGAAAGAATTATCTCTTTTCTAAACCGTTGGATTATCCTCAAATTTGGTCAGTGTTTTCCTCTCTTGCAATAAGTCAATTTGACCGTTAGGATTTGTTATTTTTTTATTTCTAGTGGTAGGAATTAATTTCGTACAAAAGTCTATTTTGTATGCTTACCTCTTGTGATATTTTGGTACAACTTTTGTTGAAGTTGTTTGTTGATTTTAATGGTTGCTGGAATTCTTTTGTAATCTCATTTTATTGATAGTGAAGAATTTGGATGGATCCCGAGATCAGTCCCGTGGTTTTTACTTCTCACATTGAGAAGGTTTTCCCAGCTTATAGAGCAGTGCTTAAGATGGAGGAGCATGGAGAACCCGACTCATAATGAGAACCGAGAAATGTTGTAGAAATAGAAGCCAATCCAGACATACAGTTGCGAGACAATGATTGCAGTTGAGATTTCATCTGCGTCGCTAAATTAGATGATGGGCCTCATTCAAGTGAATCGTGATGATGAGATAAGTGAATTATATCTCAAGTTATCTTGTATATGTTATCCATGTATATGCATGTGGAAGTTATGAAGCTTGATCCTAATTTGTTGCATTAGTGCATATGATAAATGTTGTACGAGTTCTCCGGGATATAAATGTTGTACCAATCCTCCGGGATATAAATGGTATGTTAAATAAAGACCGACACTCCGGGCGAATGAAGCTGGGTTGTTAATCAAAGCTATGGCGAACAAAACCGGGCTTATATGTAAAGTCATCAAAAAAGAAGCCGGGTTCGAAGAGTAAGGGAGGGCGCTTCCGAAATTTGAAATTGGGGTCGATTCGAAGAGTAAGGGAGGACACTTCCGAAATTCAAACCGGGTTAAAAACTCAAGTTGTAAAAGATCTTGAGGGTAAAGCCCAAGAAAATGTTAACAACTCAAGAAGTGATTGCTTAAGAGTAAAACCTAAACTAGTTAAAACCTTCAACTAATGAAATCAAGTTGTAAGAGATCTTGAGGGTCAAGTCCAAGAAAAGGTTAAAAACTCAAGAAGTGATTACTTAAGGGTAAAACCTGAACTGGTTAAAACCTTTAGCTAATAAGTTGTATTCTAGGCTAAGGAGGTGAACCGTCATGCTAACCCTGATCAGGTTGAAATGTTTGAGGTATTGGTTAAAAATTGAGTTTGAACATGTGACAAATTACCCTTGGTCCGGATTGAATTCCGGTAGTATGAGCTGGAATGTAATGTGGAGATTTAGATAAAACCTTCGTATAATATAATAAAGAGTTTTAATACAAGATGAATATTCAAGCAGACTCTGCATAAAATATTTCTGACTTTGGCCAAATCATTGGATAGAACTCTAAAAGTGTTTGAGTTCATATGTTAAAATCAATTACGGAATTATGTTCGATTTCATTGAAGAGAACTCTAAAAGTGTTGAGTTCATTTATCAAAAATCAAAAGGTGTGTGGCTTTTCTCATAATAATCCAGGTTGGGGGGGGAACCTGTCGTTAAAACAGATAAACCCCGAAACCCGGATGTTTGACAATCACAAGAAGGAATAACAATTCATGGTCAGCATCCAACCCGACTTTAATGTTTGTGGGCAATTCAACCCTTGTGACTGTCCAAATTCGGGGGGATCAGGACTATATGCATTACTCGGATATGGACAGTCACGATTGCAATAAAGAAACAACCCAGAATATACGAAAATTCAGGATCAAACATCCCTACTAGGGATGGTCAAATAAATCAACGTCAGGAAAAGAAGCAAATCGACAAACCGGTTGGGGGAAATGGTATACGCAAATCAAAACCCGTCAGAGCTGGAAGATGGGATTGTGCCAACTAATACACCCCGACTACCTAGAAGCCTCAACAACCGGGCTGGGGGCAACTGTTATAAACTCAACATATGGGCCTAATAAGGTGTTCCATTACAGTCAGGCCCATTAAGGACCCATTAGCTCAGAATCTCAACAATAATTGGAGAGATCTCAACAACGTGCATAACAACTATTAAAGGAGATAAACAGATATCTTAATCCCAACAATCAGGGATTATATCTTATTTAATCAAGAGGTTATATCTTATCTACTCAAGAGATTATATCTTATCTAATCAAGAGGTGACAACAATTAATCTAAAGGTAACACCCTTATAAATAAGAGATACGCTCACATGTGTATGGATTCTCTCTCGACTCTATTATATGTTGACACTGTGCACACACCTCACAACCATTGGCTAAACGCCGTCTCAGTATCAAAGTGCACAGTGATCTGCTTAGTTCAGGAGTATTTGTTCTTTAAATATCTCAGAAAGAGTTATTAATCAAAAATTAACCCACTAGCTATCCAGTTAGACATTCTTATTCTCAATAACAGAACAAAAACCCAATGGTATGAAAGTTGTTCTAGACCACATATTGTATTGTGTATTAATTTCATTTATGATTGATTCTGTAAGTGGCGTATATAATTATAAGTGAGACTTCGAGTTCGAGAAGACAATACGACTTTACAGTTTTGAAGTCTTTGCGATCAAAAATAGTCACAACACAATCATAGTCCTGGGCATATTTTGGTCAGTTGAGCTTAATCTTAAGACTAGGACATTTTAATAAACTTACTCATGCTAAATGTCAAAAAAATAAAATACTCATGCTAAATGTTGAGAATGTTTGTAATAGGTTTAGTAAAAAAGATATACGTAATATTGATTGACCTGAATATGATGGAATTATTCCCATAATTTTAGATTTTATAATTTTAAATTTTTAAAAATTATTTTGTTGTCATGACTAATATCTTAAATATAATTGGACGTATGTGTAAAGTGAATTATATTAATTAATGACAAAACTAAAAGCGGTTATAAACTGATATGTCCTAACTAAAAGAGCATGGATAGTGATAAATAAATAGAGAAAAAAATAAAAGACTGCAAGTTATAATAAGCTTTTAATTATCCTTAAATAATAACTAAAAACATAATTTTGAAAATAATCTTTATATATATGTAAGTGATTATATATAGGGATACATGTTTTTCATTTTAACACACTATAAATTTATTTGACAACATTACATTTTTATTTATTAGTTTTTACTTATTCTATTTAATTAATATATAAATAAACATAGTCATATTTAATTCCATTAAAATTTAATTATGAAGGATGTAAATTAATAATTTTTTAAATTTAAATTTATTAAATTCTCAATTTTAAATTAAATATTAGTTTTAATAATTTTAGTATTAACTAGTAACATTTTCATTTATTATATAATTTTTTTACATAAATATTT
>PYAF01001219.1:199245-213739 GCA_007407185.1 Glycine tomentella | reverse complement strand
TAATAAATTAAATCTAATGGTTTTAAAATGTTTAATTTTTTTTAAAATTGATACTATTTAATTATTATTTTTTTGCTTTCTCTATTTCTATTTAATAAATTTATAAAAGATAATAATTATAATAATAGTAAATCATTGTATTTAAAAATTAATAATTTCCATTATTTTTATATATGATTAAATCATATGAACTGTTGTTGTGAAATTAAAGTTTTAATCTGATGGCTAAAAATATTGAAGTAAAACTTTTTTAATTAAATAAGATTAATAGTTGTTGTCAAATTAAAGTTTTGATCCGACTATTCTAAAAACTTCAAGTGAAGGGTAGAAAAAAAAAAACTATTGAGCAATAAAACATAGTTATTAGTGAAATTTTAATAATCACTAACCAGTAAATAATTACTACTTAATTTTCTTTAGAAGTTTTGCATTCCACTCTTTTAAACTTCAAGAAGTTGATGTACACAAAAAAGAAGTATGTACCAAAAAAGCTCTTCAAGAAGTCCTCAAGTAATTAATAAATTTTTGAAAGAGTAAAGTAATTATTCATTGTTAGTTATGCTATAGGTTTAAAGTATTTATTAAATATATTGATGATTAATTTCTATTAAAAATTTGAATGATCACTTCTAGTAGAATTTTCTTTACTAATCATATTTTTCTTATTCACAAGATTTAAATTTAAAATGTTTTTTAAAGGGTAGAGTTCATCATAAGTTTTCTTTGATATGAATCATATTTATTTTTCATTAGATCTAATCCTGTTTGAGTTGATTAAGAATATTAAGAATTACAAAAGTTTCATATTGAATATTTAATATAATTACATACTTAAGAATCGAACATGCGATCATTAGTTAAAATATAACGTGACAATTGATTCATATGTTAACACAATTTTATTTAATGAATGTGCTAATCAAATATTTAAAACACTACACAATAATCAATTAAACAGAGCACAATGTTCTTACTTAGTGCTGCTTATTTTCATGTCTTGAGATGTTGTATGTCCTTTTGCTAGCTAGATTTGACTCCTGCAACTATCCAGAATGATGGCAATGGGCTGAACAACGCCAAGAATCATATGACAAATTGACTTTATTGAGGTTGAGGTGCGTGTCGTATCGTTGTCGGAACAACCCTAATGGCTAATTGAATCTCGACTTTACCATTTGGAAAAATCGACAATGGGATGAAAGCACCACATAATGGTGATTGGTGAGGCAGAGAAAGTATTTTTAGGACAACTACTGCGAACGCACGAATTCAAATTTTTATAATATATACTTTATTTCTTTACGGTTCCTCCACTCTTTTTTTTTTTATATAAAATTTAAGGTTAAATATTTTTTAATCGTTAAAAATAGATAAATATGGTTTTAAGAATAATATTAAATCCTTCTACAAATTTTCTTAATCTATAAACATGTAATGAGAATATGTTTTTTTAGTGTGTGTTTGAAGTCTTAATCAGAAGTTTAATCATCAATGTCGCCATTGTATAAAAAAAAACTTCCAGTCTAAACTATCAAGCTTCCTCGAGGAGATTAAATACGATATGCTTCGCTGTTTTGCAAATATTAAATTTCATTAAAAACACTTTTGTTTTTCTTTTTAAATGCATCACACTATATTTGATGATTTGAGAATCTAAGAGCAACTTCAGTTGCCATAATTTTATTATGGAATTACTTGTCTCAGTTTTGTAAGAAAGTGATTCCATCGGCTGCTTGTAAAAGCAACAGTACTTTTAAGAAAAATGTGAGCCACGAACAAACATCAATCGTTAGAGAAAAGACGACGATGTTACACAAACATAATTAGTGGCCAATATTTACTTAAAAAGCAGGGACGGATCCAGTAAGACATGAGTTACTTCTGCAAATTGTCCAGCAAAATTAGTTGCAACAACTGCAATTAATCGATTCGAGTATAATCATACTTAATATTCATTACTTTTTTTAATAGTGTATTTTACGGGAATCAAATATAAATCGTTTTCCGACAAACTCAATATATATTACTGACAACAACTGAGTATAATCAGACTTAAGATTCACTACTTTTTTTAATAATGTATTTTACGGGAATCAAATATAAATCGTTTTCCTACAAACTCAATATATATTACTGACAACAACGGTAATTAGTCGATTCGAGTATAATCAGACTTAAGATTCACTACTTTTTTTAATAGTGTATTTTAGGAGAATCAAATATAAATTGTTCTCCCACAAACTCAATATATATTACTGATTGAATTATACTTGTTGAGTTAAATTAGTTAATACTTTGTACCTATTACATAATAACAAATAAAATAAAAGACTATTTTTTCATACTTTGATGAATTCCATATTTATTTATTAGAGGTGGCTGAAACACTGTCTCCCCTCTTCACAGCATTGGATTGGGTATTTTTGGGGTCCCTCCCACTTGGCGTTGCTAAATGGTAAATAAAAAGAAACCGTGCACTCATCAATAGGAACAATTATAGGACTGAGTCGCAGACAAGCAAATATGGGGAAACAAACATGTGGTCCTTGTATTCCTAACCCAACTGGGGTGTCTTCCTCGGAGCCACATATTTTATATGTTTTTAATGAAATATGCACAGGACATTTATGCACGTTGCAATAATAGTCTATCATAACCAAAATTGTGCGAGTATCGCGTTAAAATACATGTTAGAGGCTTGTTCAGAAATACTCAACGATTTTAATGTAATTAACAATCGCGTCAACGATAAACCCAACAAATAAAGCAGTGCAGTTTACTTTGCTCAGTAAATAATACGAACCAAAGAGCTATGAAAGTCCAACTTAGGATGGCAAATTGGTTCGGACACACAAAAAAAAAAAAAAAAGAAATTATAGCGAGGAGAAGAATATCTGTTAGGACACAAATCTAGATGCTTATATTTAATACAAATATAAGATTGATTTAGTGATAAAAGAAAAAAGAAAGATCGTGGGTTTAAATTTTTTTTTATTAACAAAAATTAATAATAATAATAATAACTAATATTTATCCATAAAAAATATTTATATTTATTTAAGAATAATAGTATGAGAATTTTAGAATTTGGCTCCTTTCATATCCATACATTAGATGGTCCATAGTCTTCCAAGCACTACTAAACTTGAAGAACTTAGAGCGTTATCCTTATTTGTGCATGTGTCGATTAGTTTCCTTGACTATACCGTCCAATAATCTATAACTTTACATTTATAAATAACATATGGGATCTTAAAGACTTAACTTATTTTAAAATCAAAAGTGATAATCCAATTTCCTTATTTTTGCCACTTAATATTTTTGCTTTTGCAATTGTGTCGCACAGCTACTATGAAGTCGTTTTCAAGTTCAATCGTCATGAAGTATTATCAATAGACTGTATAACAACTTTTTTGTTATAACTTATAATTAGGATGTGAAACAATCCTTTTACTTAACTAAAGTATGACTAATGGATTATCACCAAAAAAAAAAGTATGACTAAAGGATCCCTATATGAATATCTACGAACTTGTCAAATAAGGATGAGTTCTAAAATTACTATTTATGTGAGTGTGGAATCAAAACCACATTAAATTATATTTTCAAAAATTAAAAACATATTTTGCTCTCCATTTTATTGCATGTACATTTCTATTTTTCTTTCAAATTGTTATTCTTTCATGGCTTTTCATCACATTATTTATTTCTTAATTAGCTCCTTGTATAGAGGCTTAAAGGCTCATAAGTGAAGAGCTTGGACGGAGTAAATATTACATAGTTTTATGGTATGCAAGTATTATTAAGAATTGATTAAGTTCTAATTTGGGTGAGTGTTTGTAAAATTGGTTTTGAATGAAATTGATTTTATAAAATTATTTTTGATTTAAATTAATTTTAAAATGATATGATTTATATTTGAATGTTTTTTATTTGAAAGAAAATTTTAAAGGATTTTAAAAGCAAGTTAATAATAAAATTTGGTACAACTTTTTTTATTCTAATGTAAAAACTATTTAAAGTTGTTTCAATTTAAAATAAAATCATATTAGTATTTCAACATAAATCTAAACCATTTAATGTGAATCCAAGCACACTATAAGACTCAGGCCTCATTTAGATAAATTTCTTAATAAATAGTTATTGAAAAATAAAATAAAAAGATAAAAAGAATTAAACTTATCTCACAATTTAAAATTAGTTTATACATATATTAAAATTAACTTTTTTTACAGAAAAAAATAAGTATCATTCCATTCATAATAATAAGTGGGAGAACATATCCAATTATAGAGATTGAAGAAGTGGGAGAATAGTAGAAAATGGTCACCATTTGGATAAATTGCCCATACCGAGAACATATATGCAATTATCCATTCACATATGAATGACCATAAATCATATTTTATTTGTTAACTTTTTTATATTCCTCCTAAAAGAAATTACGCGTCCTTAAAAAGAACTCAGGAAATTCATTCTGCATTGCGAATATAAATAGTTTGTTGTCAACCTTGCATTAAATTTTTGTAGGCGCAAAGCTTTTTGGCGTTGAGAATAATTCAAAACAAATAGAGCCGCAATTGTTTACCCGAAGAAAACAGAGCCAAAATTTATTACAAGTTTACAAACACGATACTTACGGAAATAAATTTGAGAAAAATTATAACGATGATTGTTTTAAAACTATAATAGGAAAAAGTGAAAGTTTAGATTGAACGACTAACTTAGATTCCTGTAATACTAGTTTACACAACTATTTTTTATTTTTATCTTTTTCTATCATATCAATCTACTTATAATTTTTTTTTAATTTCTCTCTTAATTATATAAAATATAATTTCTATCATTATAATTTGGATATAAAATAAATTATGTCGAAAAAAAAAAAACTTATGTATGGATGTGATTTAGCGTACTAGTGAAGTATCTCTCCTCTCAGTCTCATCTCTCTTAGTTATGCAAAATCGTTGACAGGGGTGGACAGTACTGAACAATGATGCTTTCTAATAAGGGTTTTTTTTTTTTTTTTTTCCTTCCCTTTTTGGTTTAAAGTTTAAACTCTCTAGCTAGCACCGTAACTTGAAGCTGAAATACATAGCAAGATATTTATGCTTATTTGTGAAAATTGTTCAAGAAGGACCTCTATTTTCTGGCGTGTCAATGGATTTAGCTAGAGGAAGAAGGGCTGGTCCCCCACCTCATAAACACACAAAACAAAAACTCTGTTCTGACAAGTGCCCTAATGGACCTGCCTCCCACGGCTCATGGCTCAGGTTTGCGGGGTCGTGACCTAACATTCCCGTCTCCTCAAAGGCTCAAACACCTTGACACCTGTGACCTGTACCCGTAAGCCCCGGAAAACAGACTCTTTCACATTGACTGATCGTTTTTTCTGACGGTACAATAAAACACAGAGAGAGAGAGAGAGATGGCATATGATATGAATATGAATAGTAACATCATTATCATAGTCCATAGGTTTGGTCTGCTCCACTCATGTAATTGCTATCAATTTTGAATGAAACTTCTCTACCAATTTAGTAACATGACAACCAGACAAGTGTAATGTGACTTTTGCCACCCATTGGCATTGTCATTGGACGAGGCCGATCCTCGCTGCTACAAAGTTGCAGGGTGGCTCCCTAATCATAGAGTTTAATTTTTCTTCCCCTCCTTTTTATTTTGATATGATGGGTCGGTATGTATCACCATCAACCAACAACGAAACTAATGGCCATTACTAAGGTAAAAAAAAAAAAAAAACAGAAAACGTGTAGTTTCCTGCTTTAAGTATAGTGTTTTATCCATTCTAAAAGTTTCTTTTCCTTTGGTCTGTTTCGTTTTCCCTGATTAAAAAAAAAAAAAAAAAAAAACAGTAACGTTAGTGTTAGCTGCCATTCTGGAAACGGCTGCAAGTGGTACTGTTGTAACCCTATCTACCGTCTTTGCCTTATTAATCTGTTTATATACCAGGTGAAGAGATCCCAAATCTCAGGAATTGATCAATGTTTTATACAATTGAAGGAAGAAATAAGTCAATGTATTAGTCAAATCGGGTTTTGTCCTAAAACAGAAAATAAAAATACTCTTTCGTTTCTCCCATTTAATGGGATGCACAATCAGGGCCTATAATCTCAAGATTGGCATGCAAACCATGAATCCTGATTGCCAACAAATTTGAGGAAAACAGAAACATCGCTGTGCTAGTGCGCACTAAAAATAGCATTTGCTTCAAAGATGATGTATCCAAACATGGGGCATTATAGTTTAAGCAAGAGGTAGCAATAAGGTGTCAAATCTCAGTATACACCAATCAGTGGCTGAATTATACAAAGAATTTGGACCGAAAACACTTTTGTTTTTGTTTGCCTTTAGTCTGTACTGCAAAATCAGCTATGGTGGTGCCTGTGGGGGCTTAAACTAGTAATAATATTCAGATGCATTGCGAGTAGGCATGCTGGATGAAGTAAAACAGAGACTCTGGGGAATTGAGTTCATAGAACTTGTTGGAAAGATGGCAGCCGATGGAAAGGTAGCTGAAATTGAGAATCCTGATGATGCTGCAGCAGAGAACGTTGGTACTGGGGTAGCATTGACCTGGCCATGTGTTTGCCACGCCCAGTTGGGGACTCCTTTTGAAGGATCAATGCCGATTCTCTCTGCTGTTTCCTGCTAAATAACTAACAATCTTTAGAATTGTGTTTACACTTCCAAGTTCTATGTTACATAACCAAGAACCTCTAGATAGACTACAAAAATAAAATGAATCTGGTGGAATATTCAGTGAAAATATTATCACAATCCTGTGATGGGCTTTCTTTTCAAACTTGAGTCATACTCCATAATTGTTTTATTTTATTGATATAATGACCATGCTTTACCGACCAGGAAAAAAGAGAGACCATGCATTATCAAAAAGATTGACAGTTCCAAGCAATGCTTTTGAGACACATATCGCCCCCAATTCATTTTGTTAAAAAATTGAATAACATGGAACAAATATTAATTGTGTAACAAAATACTGACAATTCCCTTGACTGTCCAATGACAAAAATTACAGCAAAAGCTTGTAGAAGTTAATCAGTAAATTCCTGAACATAAAAAAAAAAAAAAAAAAATCAACTTTTGCGGTAAAGTATGCACCCCATTTAAAAGTCAAGCATTCTTCAGTATTCTAATGGAAATGAAGACATTAGCAAGGAAATAACTGAAGGTTTTAAATAAAGTACTCAATAAAGAAACAAGCAATCAAATCAAGGCAAAATGGATTACCCCATTGGGAAAGAAATTAGGAGACATGCCATTCCATAATGAAGGACGATCATCAGTTGCAACCATCCTTTTCAAAGATGGATTACCAATTCCAGAATTAACATTGGTTTCCATCTGCTGATAAAGAGAACCATGTTAATTATGATCACTCAATATGACATCTAGAGTTGATAAAAACAATACCAAACACCAAAAGTTCCAAAAAAATCAAGGAAATCAAAGGAATACAGGTTGTAATTAGCTACAAGGAAAACCCACGAAAGCTACAAAAATGTTATAGCCAGACAAGCATTCTCATTAGTTATCATGATATGAAGAGTTATGTTATAAATTAAGTGTCATTGTTTTATTCATCTCCCACTTTCTAATGCACTTCTAACGTCAATCCATATCTCTATGGTCATTGGTGTTAAATAGAACTGAACGACTAATCAAGCACACCCTAACATGAGAGCATAAAAAGTGCCATCCACCTCATTCCTCTTAATTTAGAAGAAACTTAAAATAAATGAAGATAAGTTTCAATTATACCATTGAACTTCTTCCACCATGTGTATTGTAAGGGATGGAGGGGAACTGAAGTTGCCCCCAATTTTCTTTGGGAGGTCCTGGGGTTGCTATGCCCAAATTGAGATCAAGGTTCTGACTGCCACCTGTGTTGATAAAAATATAAACCAGATTTCACAAAATGAACGCTTTTCATTCAGAAAATCACTTAGAAATTAAAAGTAAAAGAACATATTTGCTATTAAGTATTACCTTCATTAATGGCTGCAGATTTCATCTCTCCTTCATAAGTACTTGGCTCAAAGTTCGTCACTGCTTCCCTTCCGTTGGATTTGATAGCTGCCTTGTCATAAGCCCTGATTTCCAGAAAATCAAAAGGGAAATACGTGTTGGATGGAGCCTAATGAGCTTGATAATTCATGGAAATAAATTCAGTGCGGGTAGAATGCAATTCATGTATCACTAGGACCTTGCGGCTTCTACTTCGCTGTCGAATAGTCCAAGATATATATACCTGCATGAAAGCATTGCAATCTCTATAACCAAAACGCATCTCTACATTACTATCTTAGACATGTTTCTCCAACCATGGATAAAAGCATAAAGATGCATTGAGAATTAAGCTGAAACCAATTTCACTTTGCAGCCCAATAGGTGCTTAAATTCATAATATTTCATAACCACAGTACACCACTACGTAAGTTGATATATAAAAATATGTCCTCACTTTTTGCCAAGAAATTGTCCCATTCGAGCTTCCCACCGGCCACACTTGTGGAGTGTTACTCCTCGGTATTTAGAACTTCCTCTTGAGAACCCAGTACTTTGGCGACGCAGTATATGTACGAATTCCTCCTTGGACAAATTCTGCATCTGTCCAACAGTAAGAAACTGGTGAAAAAATAAATCAATAGCACCATCTACTTTCATATCCAACAAAGTGCTTCTGATTCTCCTAACCTGTTTAAGATCATCCTCATAATCACTCAGATTGAAATTGATATCAGCATCAACTCCCCTGAACTTAATAGCAGCTCGATCATAGGCTCTAATTAAGAAAACTTCAAGTCAGTTGTGGAACACAAGAATCAAATCCTCAAAAATAAAAATAAAACATAGGGACTGTTTCTTAAACCCAAAATTACGACAAAGAAAAACCAAAATAAGCACAAAGCTCTACCTGGCAGCAGCATGAGCCGTGTCAAATCCACCTACAAGCTCAAATACCAATTTCGTCAAAAGATGCTAAAAATAGTAAACCATAGAATACGATTTCAGATAGTACAAAAACTATGTACCCTAAAATAAACACTGAAATTCATAAATTAAAAATCCATACCCAAATAGACTTGTTTCCCGCAATCCCTACACCAAATAATTACAAAAATAGACCAAAAAACAAAAAAGTCAGATGCAATTCAACCATGTATCACCAAAATCAAACTTAATAATCCCTTCCCCGTAAGACCTAAAAGGAAAGAAAACGCAACTATAAAAAAAAAAAAAAAAAAAAAAAGACAACTTCATATATCACTACAAAAATTCACGAACCAGATATGCGATTCCCATCTTCCAGTCCTTCTGTAAAAAGTAACCCCTCTGTATTGCGAGCTTCGAGACCTCGGTCCTCTCCTACTCTTCTTCGCTGGTTGCTGAGTCTGAGTTCGCGTTTGAGTCTGATTTTGATTCTGAGGCTGAAGCATCTTCATCTCACTATTGTTCCCCCCCTCGCGATCGAACGAGAGATCCACGAAACCATTCCTAGCTGAAAACGACGACGTAGCGTGTCCCTTAGCTCCTTCACTCATCACCGGAAAGAGCTCCTTCGTTACGAAGCCGTTCGCGCCTTCCACTTTAAGGATATCGAAATTGAAGGTGGTGTACACGTCATCAGCAGCTCGCGTGGAGTCCGAGTCCTCGTCGCCGCCGCCGTTACTGGACCCGTCCACATTCACCACGGAGGAATTCGAAGTCCCTGACTCGGCCATTTGGTTCCTCGAACCTTCTGGAAACTTCTCTAACGGTAACGGTGAGTCGCCGTTACTAAACGAATCGGTCCACTCCGCATTGAGATTAAGATCTAACATCGTCGCGCTTCTTTTTATTTATTTATTATATCTTTAAGCGGTTAAGTAACTAAAAACCGAACTAACTACTAATTTCCAAATTTCTATTTTTATAATTTCTGAGGTTTACAAGTAAAGTTAGCTAAAGTTGTTCCAACTAACTTCGCCGGCGACGGCGAAATGGATCCGATCGGAAACAACCGAATGAGAGAGGTAATGTAAGTGAAAGAGAAAGAGAAGTAGAAAACGAAGCGAAGAAGAAAACGGAATCGCGATGAGTTTTCCGTTTCGCTAACACCGGATAAGTTTTCCGGCGACCGGAGAACGGAGAAGGAGTGAGAGGAAGGAACTCACGGAACGAGGAGAGAAAAGGAATCGACGCTAACTCATTTCGTCGGCGATGAGTTCATCGTCGCCGGAGGGAGTGAAAGCGTCGCCGACTATTGGATTCCATGGAAGAGAGAGAGAGAGAGAGAGAAGAGAAGAAACACTTTTTTACTGATACTCTCATTTTAAGAGGGGAGGAATATATATAAACATTTTCTCTCTCATGAATGAAGACTGGTTGGTTCGGTGACCGGTCACCGATATTGCAAAAGGGAACAGATATTTTTCGTTGTTGGCTCTCTCTCTCTATGCGAAGGTCACCGTCTCGTTGAAGGAAACTATCGGCTTCGTTGAGTTTTTTCTTGATTTGGATTTGGATTTGGATTTGGATTTGAGGGTGTGTCACGGTCAAGTGGCTATGGTGAGGGAATTTAAAAAGGAAAAATAACGCAATTAATATGCTAAATAAGTAGGATATTAATACGAACGTATTTATTTTGCTTTGTCGTGGATGCAATTGCAAATTTATCGGGTGAGAAATTCAAAAGAATTGTGAGCTTGTTCAGACTCGTCACTCCTCAGGTTATTTATGAGTTTCTACAGGTATCTCTCCCCAACGTTACTCAATAACTATAAAGTGAAGGCTGACCTTAGTACATTCATTAATCAGGTCAGTTTTTTCAAATTTAATAATATAGTTGGAGAAACCTCACTAAAATTGATAAGCTAAAACTTCCAATTGAAATTAATTAATTATCAATAAACCTAGTTTACACTAATGTTATAATAATCCAAAAAAATTTAAAAATATAAGTGTGTATTAATAAGGACTAAAGTCAGTGATTAATATCTTTTAAAGCGC
Source organism: Glycine tomentella (assembly GCA_007407185.1). Taxonomy (NCBI): domain Eukaryota; kingdom Viridiplantae; phylum Streptophyta; class Magnoliopsida; order Fabales; family Fabaceae; genus Glycine; species Glycine tomentella. The sequence continues at coordinate 202,705 of PYAF01001219.1, read as the reverse complement.
ACATAGATGTTGAAGTATAATATCTTCTAACATTTTTGTTTCCATACACATCACTATTATTATAGACCTGAATCCTTTAGTGGTGTCCTCATTAATTTCTATTAAGCGTTACTATTTCTCTCTAATTTGTCCTTCTCTCTCCATCATTTGGCTTTTCCTTTACTGCGTGTATCATTCTTCTTCTTCTTCTTCTTTTCTCAAGAAGGAGGAGGGTTGAAAGGGATCTAATTTTGCCATTATGTTACATGAGAAGTGTAAGATTTAATTTCTCATGTAAAACAAATGTGAGTTATCAGGAACTAATAAAAAATAACTATTAATTAAAGATTAAATTACAAATGAATTAATTAAGTGGAGAATGTGTTATACAGTTACTATTTTTATGAGAGTCATTATTTAAAGGTTAATATCCACTTATGTATTAATGTATTCTTTCAATCCTCACTGTCATGAAAGAAAGAGTAAAAGAAAGTGACAAATAAAGGAAATATTATCTTTTTCATCTCAAGCAAATCAAAACATACACGAGATTTTGTAGAACCCTCACCATGGAAAAATGTACGTGTTATTCCTTCACAATTATGAAAATCATTGATTAATTTCGAAAGTCGTGTTAGTTTACTACTACGAAGTATAATTGACACTTCTAGAAAATTACAACATGTAAGAGGGTTTTTTCTTCTGAATTACAACAAATAAGAGGTACTAGTAACTCATTATTTATTTTTTACAGAAAGTAACTTATTTTCTAATACATTAATTCTAACACATTCTAAATATAGGTTAAAGTTATTAAAAACTAAAAAAACTCACAAATATGACATATTAAATAAGAAGTGGGACTTACACAATTATGTTGGTTAATTTCTTTAGAATATGCGTGTTTAACATTACATTAATACAAATTATCATCTTGTGAAATGTTAAAGTCAATTAATAATTTGATTTGTTTTATATTGAGATTGAGATGTACTTACAAATAATAAACTGACATGGAACTGAAACTTATACACACCGTTTTTGATTTTGCTTTTTTATTATAAAAAAAAAAAAAAAAAAAGTCAACTACAAATGTAAGCCATTACGTTATTACGTTTTAGGAAAAATTGAATCTTTTTTATTATTATCAAAGGCCGCTAGAATCAAAATAAAAATTAATATTTTGCCTTAAATTAACAAGTTTTTGTATACTGACATGGAACTGAACATTTTCTTTATATAGCACCGAACATTTAATTTGTTCGAGTCAAATAAACTATTGTAAATAATTATATTCCATCTCTAAGTTTTTTATTTTTAATGCACAGCTGGATTCTCGAAAACTAAACATTAAATCTTTGATCAGTTTGATGTATACAAAAACTTATTAATTTATGGCAAAATATTTATTTATTTTGTGCATATGGCCTATGGGAAGCTTTTCATGGCGTGTGAATGGGCATACGTCCTAATGAGAGCCAATTAACAATTTGATACATTATTGCTTTCAATAATTTAACGGATCTAAATCCTTGTCTTTTCATTTATTGTTATTTTAAAGACATTTTAATAGAAACCTAACGATTAAGCGCGTAAATGATCGATGACGTCTAATCCATTGAGCCATACAAATTAGTAATAACTTCAAAGGTATCACAAATGTAAATTTAATATAGATATTTCTTTTAGTGAGAAATTAAATCTTAATTTGTCTAGTCCCTTCTGATAAATTTAATTTTTGATGATTTACTTTACCATAAATTTGTGTCTTTTATTTTTTTAGATGTATTATATTTTTAATAGATCACATAGTATTCTTAATAAGTTTTTTTTTATTAACTATAAAAATAATCAGATATCTCATAATCCATTAAATTAATTAAAGATTAATTTTATTCACCGTGTGTAATTACTATTGATTCAATTGAATCTTATACACCGAAATAATTGAATATATATTTTTCTATTAAATAAGTTGTTCTTTCAAAAGTAAATACAATAATGTTTTACATTATTAAGTCAACCATATAGATTTATTAATTAAGTTAAAAGAAACTTTAAATCTATTAATTCACATGATAAATAATGAATAGTAACTCCCACTAAATATAAATTAAGTTATGAATGTGCTAAAATATAAATGGTTAATTTTTTCATTGATCATTAAATCTAATTAGTTGACTTGATAAGGAAATTTATGTCCAATTGATTGGATAAAATGTGTGAGTACTATAAACCAATAAGATAAATTCTTAAATATAAAAAATCAAGTCCTGTGGTAAATTCCTATAAATTAAAAATCTAGTTACCTGACCCTTAATTACCACGTTTGAAGCATGCCATGAAGATGGAGTAATGAATAGACCAATCGTCGTGAACGTTTTGGCCATCCGCTACGGACATGCGTATCTTCAATGGGCGATATCTCAGTCAAATCACGTTTCAACCGTTTGTGTTGACTAAACGCACTCTTCTCGCGTTCAGATTCACTAATCGCGAATCGTCTTAACTTGTACTATTACTGCCTAACACGTGGTGGTCCCTAAATAAAGATGGTAGATCTCACTGTTGGGCATTCTTCAATCGCATCAAGCCAAAGACCTTTTGTTTCTTATCTTGTAACAGTGTAGCAATTTTTTTATTTCTATAATAGGAAATTATTCATTTATTCTGGAAGTCTTTCTATATGAAAAGACATCTCTTAGAAAACCTAATTAATAAATGTAGTCAAATATATTTTTTATATTTTCATTTAATTATAAATTGTTATTCATGAAATTTGTTCAATTTTATGATAATTATTTTAAAATTATACAAAATTGGAGTATTTTTTTACAAACAATAAATATTTATTAAACATTTTTAAAAAAATAAATAAGGATATAATTATTTTGAAATCTGCCCGTGTTGAAATTAAGATGTTCTTTAAATAAATTATAAAACAATTATATCTTTACTTGTTAATTAACTGTAGAGATAAGTTCACTTTAAATAACTTTTATCTACTATTTTTTAGATACTAATAGTTTGTATATGCTAGTAATCGCGCACACTGAATAGATTTTATAGTGAATATTTTAAAATAATGATTAATAATATTTAATAACTTTCTTATGTACAGTATTTGTGAAGGAATCGAGACAACTCCCTTTTAATAGCCAACAAATGTCAAATGGCCAGATTATATGATTCCCCCCAATCGGAGATTTACTCTTGTCCAATTTTTCCCCAAGTAAATAATGTCAAACATCATGTATTTTTGTTTACTCTTAAATACCAATTAGAATGTATATTTTAGTTTACTCTCTCAATTCAACATTTTTTATATATTTTCTCTATTATTTTTTCTTCTTTGAAAGTATGTTTCTTATTCTTGCAACTAGCTAAAAAACACTCACCCCATTTAAAACTATGCTTGTTTTATTTTTACATGTATACATCTTCTCTGTTTTTTTTTTCTTCTATCTACTAATTTATCATT
>PYAF01001219.1:122900-199145 GCA_007407185.1 Glycine tomentella | reverse complement strand
TTAAAAAAGTTAGTTCATGGATAAAATTAAAAATTAAAAATATTTATTTCTAAATCGAATTGTAATAATTCTTTTATAAGAAACTATAAATAATTTAAAATAATTTTATATATTCAAAATAATTATTTATTATGACTTTAAATGTAATATAATTTATATGTTTAAAGTATTTATTTATAAATTTTAATTATATATAAATAAACATTTACACCATATAATAAACTGGTTAAAATACTTTTTATAATAAATTGTCAATAATTAAAATTTTTATTGAATATTAAAAACTTATAAATGAATAGATTTAACTTTAAATACTTATAAATAATTATTAAATTTTTATTGAATATTAAAAACTTATAAATGAATAGATATTAAAAAAAATTATATTTAACGCACAGCTGAATTCATTGCTCATTTGATGTCCATATTTACCCAAACATGATTGACACATGCTTTCCTTGCCATTGCCTTAGTATATCTGATTTTTATTTTTTGTTTTTTTGTTTCAAAAGCGACAGTTTTTGTTGTTTTTAATTTCATCTTAACTTTATGAAATTTTCATTATGTAAAATAAACGAATATTTAGCAATATATTGATCTGGTCCAGATCATCTCTGGACATAAAGAAATCAACTAATCTAAGTCTAAATATGTTGCTTTAGGTTAAGATATTAATATCTCACTTAAAAATAAAATTTATTTTACTGATAAATATATATATATATATATTCTAGGAAACTAAAAAAAATAGGATTTATTATCATTTTTGTTCCTAAATTTTTTTTTTCTAATTTTTATATTGTTACTTTTTCGTCTTTTAATATTTTTTATACTTACTTTTAATTTTTTAAAGGACAAGAAGTAAGGATAAAAAAGTGTTAAAAAAATAAAAACAAATAAAAAATCTTAAAAATTTAAGGACTAAAAAAATAAACCCTAAAAAACAAAATTTATATGAAAGTGTTTTTAATTAAATGGAAGTATATTTTTAAAAATAAAAATACTAAATAAATTTTGAATTTTCATAGATAATCTTAAATTAATAATATTTTAAAATGAAACTACCGAACACTTTAAAAATCACGAGATATTCGTGACTTCCAGCATTAGTGCATTGCACTAGAAGAATGGAGAAAAAGTGCAGTTGTACCATCCAAATAAATATTGGAATCCTAAGATCAGTCAAATGTATAATTAGTTACAGTTTTGTCTGTCGGCAACTTTATTATATACCATGTCTTATAATGCCACGTAAGTGATAATGATATAAAATTTGATAAAAATGGTTAAGTATAATTTCTATATATTATCGATAAAAAGATTTACACTATTAATTAAAAAAATATAATAAAATAATTTAATGAACTTTATATATAACAATTTTTTATTAGATATAATGTAATTTTTTTTTCCTATTAATACATACTAATATTTCAAATGTTCTGAAATTGGTTTTATCCATTGAATATCCGACTTGGGAGAGAAAAGAATTGGAAAAAACAATTATATATACTTACACAATGCATAACATATATGTGAGTAGTTATTCGATGTGGCTACAACCAAAAAAAGGATGGCATTCATATGGTGCTTTTTGGTGTTAGAAGAACCTTTTACTTTTTTTTGGCGAACTTTAGGTGCTGGTACAATATGCAGTACAGCTTCCCATTTTAACATCAACTTATCAGGAAAATGTTTTCATACTTGAAATTTAAGTACTAAGCCATTAAACGGGGAGGTTAAGGAATCTTTATAAAAGTAAAGGATGACTTGCGGTCTCACCAAAGAATTGAAATTTCAAAAGTTAGTGTTAGAGTTGCTTTTTACCTAGGAAGGAAGAGAATCGAGTAATGGTAAAAAAGAGATAAATCATAAATGGTGTTAGCGTGACAAAATGAATCTGGATTTTATGAGTATTCTAAAAAATATATGCAAATGAAAAGACAATTACTCGTTTATTAGAATTGAAGATGATGGTGGATATTTATCTACAATTATTTTGCAGGGATGAGTATGGATACTTTACTATTCATCCCTCCCACACATATATATCATATATATTAAATATTAATGTATTAAAATATGTTATTTAAATAAATAATTTATATTATATTTGTAAAAAAAATATGACTAAAAATATCAATCTAACATAATTGAATTTTAATTCAACATATCTTATATAAAATTTGTTTTATATTTTATGAATATTGAATTATTATTTATTTTTATGTATAAATTTATAAATTTATTATCAAGTTGTTTTAAGATTGACTTTAAATTATAAACGATATTTTTGTGTTATTTGGTGTTTTAATTAGTAGTGTAGTTTGCACTTATTTAGATTTATCTTTGTAATATTTATTTATGATTTAAGTTTTGATAAATCAATGTTATGTTTGTTTGTATTTAATACTATCTTCGGTCTTATATAAGAAATAAAATAAAATATTTTCTTAATTCTAATTATAAGTATACCTGTCAAAATGGGTCAACCTGGTCCACCTGAGTTGGCTCACCACGGGTTGACAACAAAGTGAGCCGGCCCGGGTTGACTCACTTTGGTGGTGGGTCAGATTTTGCCTAACCCGGCTCAACCCACACGGGTTGGTGGATTATACGGGTTGGTCCGCGAGCTGGCTCGCGGGTTGGCTCACTTTAAATTTAAAAAAAATAAAAAAAACATTAAAAAAATCACAAAATAAGTGTAGAAAAATGCAAATTAAACCAATTTAAGTAAATTTAAATATTACAAACTGCATCAAATTTAACCTCAAACTAAATGTATATGAAACTCAAACAAATATAAATATGTTCAATAATATTAAAATAATAAAACACCAATCTAACTCCTCAAATATCAAATTCTCATATCTCAATCATCAATATTAACTTGTCTAGGAAGAGTATTAGAATCATGATTTGATAAATCAATTTCATTTTTATCATTTTCATTTTTTCCATTATCTTTTTTTTTGTCCAACCCGCGAGCTAACCTGGCTCACCCGGGTTCAACCCGGGTGGGTTACGGGTTAAGTGAGCCGGGTCCAAATGATCCGAGACCTTGGTGAGCCGGCTTTTTCATAACCCAACCCACCAATGTTGCGGGGCAAAACGAGCTGACCCATGGGTTGGGCCAGTTTTGATAGCACCAATTATAAGAAACATAAAATTAATTTTGACGTCTATCAATGATATGCACTTATTTTTCCATGAAAATGAGTGTACTTATTTAACTATTAACAAAACAATTTATGCTCATTGGTTAAAAAATTATCTTAAAAAATAATCACCTTTTAAAATCATTTATATCATGAGTAATCTTGAAATAAAATTAAAATTGATGATAAATTAACTAATCTAACCACTTATATTAATTTTGATAAATTAAATAACCGTTATATATATTATTCAAACTTTCTTGCCACTAGGGTGATCCTAATTGTTTAATAGAGGTATATAGTTTAAGAGAAGAAAAATAGAAATAGAGAAGAAGAAAAAATACAAATTGAAGTAAGCCAACGCATTTCCTTATAATTTCTTGCCAATCGAAAGTTGAAATGTTTTTAAGTGGGACACTTCACTTTTTAATTTTTCACTCATTTAATTATTATCAGCTAAACAATTTTTATTTTTAACTTGACATCCTTTTATAACATTAACATCTCCTAAATATTCTTCTTCTTCTTTTTACAAGAACCCCTAAATCTTCTGTAAAAAAAATCCCCTAGAAGGAAAATGACTATGATATTTGTGTAATTACAAAAATTCTAAAAAAAATCTTTAGTGTAATTTACCCTTTAATTTTTATATATAAGACTCAATTATTTAATTTATTAAGATTAAGAAAAATGGTTAGTTTAATTAATAGAATAAATTTATCTTAGATTGATAATTTTTTCTTAAGCTATCCTTGTCATTATTAATGTTTCTGTCTTCTAATTATGTATTACTACATTCTCTTTCTTTTTTAATAAGAAATATTTTGAGTTTAAAAATAATCAATACAAAAAAAATATTATAGATTGAATCTCATAAAAAATAATAAATTTTCTTTCAAACTTTAGTCTTATTAAATAAGAATACTGAAAGTACTAAAAAGAAACTATAAAAATTAAACCTTTAGCATTTAAAATTGCATAAGTCAAAGCAACACCAACAAAAAATAAATGTTTTCTTTTCTTCTCAAATACAAAACTCCTATTTAATATCTCACTACTAGTGGTGACATAAAGGATAAGATATTAAATCAGTTATTTTAGTTCAAATAACACTAATGTATTGTTTTATATACTCAAGATGTGGTTCCTACAATTTTTTTATTAGATTCAACACTTAAAACCCAATGACAGGACCACAATATGAAACAAAATAGAATAAGAACAAACATTTTTAAAAAAAATACAAAAAACAAAACACCTGTATATTGAAATAACTAAAAAGTTATTTAAATTTAGCTATTATCATTTACATCATTTTAGAAAATTCAAAACAATATTTAAGTTTTTCATATTCTGTAATCCCCGTATCAAACCACCTTTTTAAGAATCGGGTTGATTTAGTTTGGCTTTAACAACAAATAAAACATAATCGAATTCAACCCAAATCAAAATTTATATACTAAGAAATTTAATTAGCCAAACTCAACTTACGTACACCCACCAAAGTTTTAAAATCTGGACTGGAGATTGAATCGGCAAACACACTAATTCAAAGTTAAATAGTTTAGACGTAACTGAACAATGGTTGAATCGGTTTTATATAATATTTTAAATAATAAACTAATATATGTGTATATATACAATTATAAAAAATAGGATATAAAAATTATAATTTAATATAAATCACTAAATTATATGTTTTATAAGATAAAAATTAATAATAGTTGACAAAATAATTAATACGTATATTAAATATATAAGTTATCTAAATATTTTGTGTATATATTTGATGATTTGTGATTGAATAATAGTATATAAATTTTTTATATCGTTAGTGTTTTGTTCTCTTTTCTTTTTACCTTAATGAAGATACATTATCAGCATTTATAGAGTTTGTACATTATCAACCAGTTAAAAATCTATTTTCTAAATCATATTTTGTTTCATATGATTTGATTAATTTTTTTATATTTATATAATAAAATTTAGTTTTTTAAAAAAAAATTGTAATTCTTAAACTTTCGTAATTAATTATAGTTATATTTTATTCTTTAAAATATGTTTCATTATTTTTCAAGATGAACAATATTTTATATTATTAAAATAAATATTTTTTGGATTGTATTATTTAAGTAATTATTTTTTATTATTATTGGGATGAAAAAATCACTAATACTAGTATTGGTTAGCATGCGAGTCGTGGGAGTTGGGTCTGCGTGCGTACTTGGCTGACAAAGGGGAAGTCTTTTAAGTTCGTTTCGTTGCCAATATCCATTGAATCCTTCCCAGCCTTATCTACCCATTTGAATTACTTGAAGCCTATGTTTGTTCTCGAAATTAGGAAACTAGGAGTAGCATAGCATCACACGCCGACTCCAATAATTTGACTTTTTTGTTACCAAAAAAAAAAAAAGTTAACAAAATGTAAATAGGTAATTAAATTATAAAAATAAAAGGAATGGAAAACATATTTTGCTTAATAGACGTACATACAAGTAGTAATTGTTAATTGAAATGTTCTTTTTTTAAATTACCTACATGTTATTTTAAAATAAATATTCTCATGTTTTTAAATGATATTCAGATTTACATATTTTGACGTAAGATAATTTGTTTTTTATACAAATTATTTAAAAATACTTTTAGATTTAATGTTTAAAATAAATTTAAAAATGCAAATCAACTTGCTTCTATTTTATATGCACCATGATCCACGTGCATAGGGTCGAATTGAACCAATAATTTCAATTATAATTGATTCGCGACGGGACAGTTCCTTCGGGGCGGGCAGGGAAGCTTATACTGAACCTAAATATTAATTCTAATTCACGGACAGATTTGGTTAAAAAATTAATTATGGATTGAAAGTTTGAAACGTATAGTAAGTTTATTGAATTTTGTAATAATTATATTAAAAATATATTTCATAGGAATAATTCATAGTGTAAAAAATATTAATAATCTATCAAAATTAAAGTATTTTAATGAATCATGCTTTATTTTTGTGCAAAATTCACTTTTATAATAGTAAATTAATTATATTTTGTAAAAAAAAAAAATCGTTCAGGAATTCGAGGCCAACATCAAAGTCAATATTGTAGTATTTTTAGTGATGGACTGTTGGTAAATTTATATTTTTGGTGGGTGGAAATGTTGACCAACATTTTAGAGGAAAAAGAGGATGATTGTAAATACTTGATCAAACGTGCCCTGTCTTGCGCCAACTGATTCATATAAACATGTACGATTGTAGGTTCGTACTCTATTAACGGTTTATGAAAGACTTGTGCATAATATTCCTGGCGTGTTGCAAATGTTGTCACTACTCATCTTAATTATTGAGCAATGTGAGGCTAGTTATAAGGACCAACAAAATGAATACCCGTGTTTGTTTTTTATATTTCAAATTTATATATTTCGGCTAAATTTTAATTTTAATCTCTCTTTAATTCATGATTTATGATTTTGATTTCTCTATTTTTTCATAACTTACTGTTTTTATCTTTCTATTTTTTCCTGAAATTTTAATCTTCAAATTTCAAAAAATTGTAAATTTTGTCTAATTCTTAATTTTGCATACATTGACCATTTAATTTAATTGTTGACTAATGCTGTGTTAGTATTATGATGAGATGAAATTTAATAGTTAACAATTAAAATGTATATATATATATATATATATATATGCAAAATTAACTATTAGATAAAAAAATCAAGAGACTAAAATTACATGAAAAAATGTGATGACCAAAATCTCGAACCAAAAATTAAAAGAAACTAAATTTACAATTTAATTTTTTTATTTTCAAAATACAACTAAATAAGGGTTTTCGATAATTGGCAGAGGGTGGTGAAAGATACATAACAAAAAGTGTAATGAAGCACATGGCTAGTATGCTAGAAAGATGAACCAAGAGAAACAAAATAGAAAAAGAAAAATCTGTTTTGTACTTTGTGAGCGTGAGAAATAAAAGAAATGTAAAAAGGTAGATTGGTAGACAGCCCACAACTGTTTGAATCTACCCATTTTGGAGAGAATTAAAGGGATAAAAACATGCTTTTTAACTAAAATATTTATAAACTATAGTTAATTTAAGCATTTCTTATTTTTTATTAGGAGTATCTATGTTATTATATTTTTTTATTCATTTACTTATTATATAATTAAACAAAAGATAACAAAATTTTTTATTTTTCTTTCGTTTTATTTTTTCGCTTACCGAAATACTTACAAATTATCTTTTTTTTTTTTCACTTTTGTTTCTAAACCAAACAAAATGTAAGATAGAAGAGTAAGATGGAAACTAAAAAAGAAAATTAGGAAAATATATTTAAGTTGTTTCCGTTTTTTTTTTCTTTCAAAACACTTGTTTTAGAAACAAATTTCGAAACTGGATAAACTTTAGATAAAAAAAAATGATTTTTTAGTAGCGTAAAGCTATTATAGAAAACAGTATTTGAGACCAAAAATGAAAAGAGCTAGGATCGAACAATTCCTACGTGTGTGAATCAAGGATAGGAAAAAAAATTCGTGCCTGATAATATTCACGGATAGTTTTATCATGAAAAAAGGATGAATAATTAAAATGAATATTTGTGGGTATGACTTTCTTTTATCTGTTCATTAACGTACAGATAGAATATAGATATCATAATATCCATACCAGTAGATATCCACTACTTGTTAAATTTCAATTTTTCTCTTTGTTTATTTATTTAGATATATCATAGTATCCTTAATCTAATTTTCATGTTGCTTTAGCCATCAGTCTCTTCTTTCTTTTCTTCTTCGACCAAATCGTCACACACGTTTGCATGGTATAATTTTATTTTCAAATTTTATAACAAATAAAGAGTATGTTTTTAAAAGATTTTTTAAGTATCAATGGATACCTTTTGGTATACAAAAATTTACAGATAATTTTCAAACGGATAGTGAATATGTAACAAGTAAAAAAAAAAAATCCCAATTGAACAGATAACGAGAAGTTACTACTATGTTCACCCGATTGTCATGTTGTTATCCCTAGCGCTAATTATTCATGAATCTAGAAGTTGTGGGGATATGAGACATGAAATTGCTAAGTGATAAGATCCATTTAATATAGAAAACATTTAGCATGAGAAAAAATTATACACGATTGACATGAAAATGGGAGAATGCACTACAATTCACCATATAATTAAACTATCATATCAAAATTAAAATTGTAACAAAAGACCAAATATATAGTTTATACGCACGAGTAATATAAAAAAATATATTTTAATTTATACTATTATTTAATAAAAATTTCATATGTAGTAGTAAGTTTATTTATTTTAATGACTATCTTATAACATTAAAAAAATTGTTAATAAGTATTTTTAGGATATTAATTAAAGAATAACAAAAATTATTATAAAATATTAAAAAAAATTAAAAAATTGGATAACATAATTTTATAAATTCCAATAATATTTTTTTAATTCTTTAACGACCTAAGAATATTTATTAATATTTGCCTTCAAAATAAAGTTAGAATACTATAGTGCAAGGGTCAAGCATGAGCTTTCATATGATAAATTAAAGTAAAGAGGTGTCATGTCCTAGTCCAATCATGGGACAAAATAATAATGGCTGAAAGGTGCGTGTTGGTCCCCACCTTTTGTTCGTGAATTTTCCTCCAGCAATATTACAATATTGGCTAAAGACCAAAAAGTAAGACCTACACGTGGCGGCGGAATCACATAAAAAAGGGAAAAGCAATTTGGCAATTGGCAATAAATATTAGGGCAGAATACGAGGTTTACAAGGCAATAATGCATTTGTTATTCGCACAATTAGTACTTCCTCTTACGGTAATTCTCCTACCTTAAAACCTTTTGGTAAACTTCGTTTTCCAATTCGGGTAGCCTTCGTATTACGGTCAACCCACCACTTCGATTTGACATCCAAGCGGGTTATAGCCGGTCGTACAAGTATAACCCCTCCTATTATTGGAAGACAAAAAAGAAAATAAAAAGTGTTTCCAAATACTTTAATTATATTTTATCCGTATATTAACACATTTATATTATTTTATACGTTTATAAAAAAAACAAAGACAAAATATTAATGCACTGTTTTTTCTACTTTAAAAATATAAAATGTAATGTATTTTTTATAAAATAAGAATATATTTAGTTATACCAAAATTTACTAACTTATGTTTTCCTTTTTTATATACATGAGAGTATATAAAAGTTATGTGATTAAAAAAAGAGACACACTTGAATCACCACGAAGAAACTAGAGAATCAAATAAACATTTTTGAAAGCTTGAATCAAAATGTGATGTATATATGATATAATATGCAAAATAAATTTATGCCAAAATTTTTCACCTTACAATCCAAAATTAAAATTTTATTACACTAGTTAAACTTTTACACGCGTAGTTTATGAAAAAAAAATGAAAAAAAGGAGAGGAAAATAAGAGAATAAAACTACTAAGACGATTGTTTAATGATCTAATAGAGAAGAAAGAAAAAAAATGACAGGAAAGAAATAATGTATACTTTATAGCATGACATAAATATTACTAAATAAAAAGAAATACAATAATTTTGTTTCATGTATTATAATTATAAAGATATTGATGATATTTTTCATTGTTTTTTCTTTCTTTTACTCAATCTTTATTCTCAATTCGGGAGAAATATTTAGATTTTGGTTAAGGTATAATTATTAGTCACACCTTCAATATTAAAATATCATTTTTAAATGTCAAGCTATTGATTCAGGAACAACAAGATGGACTAAAAAATGTTTTTTATTATTAATATTTCTTATTATATATTTATATATATAAATAAATACAAAAAAAATATATTTATAAAGATAATAGTTTTTAAAACAAAAATTTATATAAATCAAAATAATACTATACATGTCTGATAGAAAATTATTTTAACATACATCAATGTTGGTAATTATTTGTACATTTTTAAAATATTTTTATACATATTTTCTAAAGCCAAAAAAGAAGAAACAATTAATTATTTCAAATATGCAATGTGAATAATTTTAAAACTGAAAATGAAACCCATTTTATCAAATAATTTTTATTCTTTAATTTGTTTTTGAAAATAAAAAACAATTGTTTTTTTAAACAGATGTAAAACCATTTCCCTTGATTTAAAGACATGATTGTATGATTCAGGATTACTATATATCTATGCTATCCATTAAAGCTCACGTGATTCTTAATTAAACTAACTCTTTCTCTTTAATTAAAAAATTCACCAACATACCACATATAAATTGGCCAAAACCAGATTCATAATAAACTACTGTATAAAATAACTTTTCATATATATATATATATATATATATATATATATATATATATATATATATATATGGTTCCCTTTTCTCTACACATGTATTTATTTATTTATTTGGCACATCTCTCAAACATTTATAGACGCTCTCGTGGCTTATGGACGACTGTGCTAACATTCTGTGAAATTTTTTGTGGTTTAGAATGCAAAAATAAAAGAGAAATTAGGTTATATATTGATAATATAAAATAATTTTATATTTATTATAATTATAAATCCTAATTTCAAACTCTCAATCCTATATCCTAAGCAGTGGCGGAGCCAGCTTTCACTTGTAGGTAATGCCAAATTTTAAGTAGTGTCAAATTTTATTTTTAGATAGTGCCAAATTTTATTTTTAATCATAATTAATTATATAAGTATATATAATTATTAAAAAAAAAAATTTCCACCACTCAATTACTGCAAATTTTATTTTTTAGGTAGTGCCGAGGCCATTGCTGGTCTCCATGTGGCTCCGCCACTGATCCTAAGCTATTATATATATAATAAATTTGTTATTTTATAATTATTATTTTATTATTTGTTCCGACTTCTAAGTCACATTGTTATAATCCTTATATTTTAAAAAACATATTTTCTTCTCAGTTCATTGTGATGTTTTTTTTTTCAAGAATAAAATTATAACAATCATCGAACATCTAAATGAACAATATTTCGGATACAAGGATCCTAACTATGTAGGTAAATTTGAGGTCGAAATATTAATTATATTAACCATCATTTATAATTATTTGATAGTGAAAATATATTTTGCATTGTGACCGTATTGTCATTTTTTCAAAAACTTTTTTGATAACATATTACAATTAATCTCAAAATAAGTGAACAAATAGAGACAAGTTTATATAGGATATGTTTGTGATTTTGTTACGTTCATGTTACACGAATTTTAAGATGTCATTTTGTGATAAGTAAAAGTTTGTTAGTTTGTTTGAATGGTCGTTTGAGGAGTCTAGTATCGAAATTAAGATTATGTTAGAAAAAATATTTTAGGTAGTTTTTAATTTTTTTTATTAGTTGAAAAATTTATTTATTTGTTTAATAAATAATTTTTTAGTAATTTTTAATAATTTCTAATATTTCTTGAAAAGTTACGTGAAATAATATTTTTTAAAATATTAACTTTTAATTTTTTATATTTCTTTTATTTTTATTTTTGATATATTTAATCATTTTTCTTGTTATATTTTTAAAATAAATTATAATTTAAATATTTTTTTGTTATTTTACACTTTTCAATGACTAATTTTATTAAACATTTCTAGTTTAATAAAATTTTTTAGCTTCTAGCTATCGGTTAGCTTTGCATGCTAACTTTTTAACTAATTTTGCTTAATATAACTCATGTAGAAAATGATTTTTGAGGAAAAAAATACTTTTATAAAAGGAACAAAATCCTTACTTGACGTTTCATTTTACTTTTAACAGTTGAATCTACATTAAAACACATATCAAGTTAATTTTAATTGAAAATCAAACAAGCACGGGTACATTAAAAAAAACACACATAATTAATGACAAGTTGTCGTTTCTAGTTGCGGATACAAAGATTACACTATTATTTATTCACACTTAAGAACATCGATTAAAAAAGTAAAACATAAAAATATTTTTTTATTAAAATATGTAAAATTATATTATTATAACTTTTTTTACACTTTCTTATAATTTTATAATAAATATTTTTTTTATTTTTTTAACTAATATTCTAACTACACCAATTAACAACACCCTTATTTATAATTTTCATTTAGGAATAAACAATGTAAATGGGAAGAAAGTTGAGTTCAGTTTAAGGTATTGCTTTTTTGATGGGTACATTGTCGGCAAGATGTACTAGGTTTAAGGCCGGGCAGACGTGGATGCTTCTCTTCCATTCATTGAAAGTATATTCAATTAACATCTTATCCTGTAGTTAATTTTGTCAAAGTTTTAATTTTATAATTTATTAGTACTGTAGTTTTCTCCCACTTCCGTCTTATTTTAATTCTTTAACGTTTTTTTCTTTTCAAATTCGACCATCCTTGTAGACTACGGATTAACTTTTTGTGGTAATAAAAAATTTAAGGAAGAAGAATATGGTACTCTACTCTAACGGACAAGGAAGGAAAGAGCAAAGAAGTGAAGGAATGATGGAAATTGCGCCTGGTTTACAAGTGAATTTGGGAAGAAATAAAAAGTTCAAAACCCACATTTTTTATTATATTTTTTTCACAAAAAATGCAAAAATAGATGAAAGAAGACGTTGATGACAAAACATAATTGATTATGTTAAAACATGATGGATGATCTTCTTATCCTGTAACCGATTATGCTCCCCCACCCCCCCAACCCCTAATTGACTATGACCTTTATTGGTTATGTATATTAAGTATTACCATATATTAAGTAAAAAATAATTAAATAATATTAATTTATTATGTTATTTATTTACTTTTTATTTTATTGTTTTGGCATATATAATTGCATACCTTTTAAAAAAAAAATCTTTATTGGTGTTTTTTTCTGCACGTGACAAGTAAGCGGCTGAGTTTCATAAATATCATTATTTGCAGGAACCTAACAAGATATGCAAGTTGCAGTGAAAAAAAGATATGCAAGTTGCCAACTCTTTATCATATATTGTTTTAAATATGTCAAAATATACACAGTTACACAGGTGTAGTTGAAATCAACGAGAAAAAATCATTGGATGTGGCTATTTAAACTTTAAGCATGAAAATATTGCTAATTTCATTTTTTTAACCTTATAAATTTTAATAGATTATTCAACTGCCGTATGAATCAGATTACAATATTTTAAAACTTCAACATAAATCAAGTTTCGAGAACAACCATCTGTTCTTTTTTTCTTTTTTTTTTTTTCTCGTTCCAGACATGAATTACATACATGTGCCGATTAGCATAAATGTAAAAGAAAGTGGAAAGGTGATGGAAGATAACAGGACAAAAAGTAAAGGGTTAATTTTCAAAATGAGGGGGTAGCTAGGGGGGTAATACAATTCTTGTTATTTTTAGATTCAAAATTATACTATTGAGTTTGTTATTATTTTATTGGAGAAACCAACCACACTACACTGATATTTAAAAAAGAGCAGGACTTATAAAAAAAAAGATATTTAAAGAGCAGGAAAAAGAAAAAAAAGAGGTGTCTCCAATGGAATGTTATTTATCTACCTTTGTTTTTGTGACTCTCTCTCTCTCTCCCTGTCTTTAAATTTCCTTCACAAAGGAAAGGAAAAAAAAATTCCATGTTAAAAAATTCCATGAAGTCTCACCTTAGGCTTAGATGCTTATTATAGGTGATTTGCGTAAGGGGAATAAATTAGATAAAGGGTAGCTCAATAGTTAGAAGTAGAAAACGATCGAAAAAGACTGCCACAGAAACAATTATATAAGAAGGAGTGATAAGTTAATAATTTGTTATAAAAATAATTTAAGATAAAACCTTATAGCATTATTTAAGATTAAAAAAATTACAGGGTTAGTTGCTGTTAATGTTTCAATTTCTCTTTGAAAAAAGTTTAAGTAAATAAATTAAAAGAATTAAGTCCTGTTTGGATGTAAACTTCTTTACATACACTTCGAGAAGAAAAAAAAATAAGAAAAAAAATGAAAATATTTTCTCCATAAGTTAAAATAAGTTTTTTATTAGCTAATTTATATATATCATCTCATCTTTTAGATAAGTTATATTAGTAAGTTTCTAAAAATTAGCTAATAGAAAATTTATTTTTACTTATGAAAAAGTTTATCTATTTTTTTCTTTTTATTTTCTTCTTTTAAAAGTACTTCTAAAAAAATTTATCCAAACAAACCCTTAATAAGGTTAAACAATTTTTTAGTTAAATAAAAAAAGTTACAAATTAAGTGAAAGGACATGTCAAAGTCGATTTATATAAATTTAGGAAAGTAATATATTTTTCTTGTGTTAATTCATGATTTTTACTTTTTAATATATAATTTTCAAACATATAAACCCTAAGAATATTTTTAATTTGTTGTGACCGAAATTTGCACTCTGCAAAAAAATGTCCAAAGAAGCTGAAGCGGATACTTTGTTAGTCAATAATTATAATAATAATAATAATAATTATTTTTTTTCATTTGCAGTCATCTTAAAAATTTCAACTTCACGTGAACCACGCCGTACAAATAACTAAAGTCTATAGCTCCGTATACCCCACCTCATTGAAGGTGGATTCTAAATGACAATTCCTCAGCGGGGAAGTGTTTTTTAACTGTTATAATAGGTTCGTCAAAAAAAAAAAAAACATATTTTATTTAAGAAATGGAATTATATAAAAATTATTATAAAATATTGTTTTTATGTTCTCATCTTTTCTCTTTTGTTTCATCTGTTTTTTTTTTTTTTTTTTTTAGATTTGAATTCTCCGACAACACCCATCCCACTATGTCAACGACCTTCCTTATGTCGTTGTCAACCATGTCTTTTGTTACTGTTGTCCTTCTTTCACTACACCAACATCGGAACCCTCCCAACCTCATCTACTGTGGGAAAGGGAGCATAAAAAAGAGATCTTGTGTTATGTTTGCACCGGCAAAGTGCAAAAGAGAGAACAAATGACATTTTTTTTACAAAAAAAATTGTGATCTTGGTTTCATGTTTGAACTTCCGTTTGGTTGATTCGTGTTTTATGTGAAAGTGAGAAATCTAATGAAATTTTGTTTGGTGAAGATAAGTAATAAAAAAGTCACTACTGTTTGATGTTGGTGTTTGTGTTGTTAGCGAAGGAAGGGGAGAAAGGGGAAAGTAGTTGCATTGTCGCAACAAAGAGCAAATGGAAAATAAAAGTAAGCTAAATAACCATTTTCGTCCCTGAATATGTAGAGCGTTGATAAATTTATCCTTGAAAGTTGAAAATTCAAATTTTTATCCTCGAAAGTGTAAAAAGTGCTACAAATTCATCATTCAGTTAACTTTTATTCGTTACCGTAAAGTGCCTACGTGGCACAGAGGGATGAAAATATCATAAAAATGATTATCAACATGACAGCTGACTAGATTTTGGATGAAAATTTCAATAAGTTACCATTGGACTAACATATCAGTAATTTTCTATTGAACCTAAATGTCAATAAGTGACCATTGAACCAAAATGTCAGTAATTTTCAATTAAACCAAAATGTCAACAATTTTTCATTAGACCAAAATGTCAATAATTTATTTTGGCGAACAATATCAGTATGTTTTCATTGGACCAAAATGTCATTAAGGGTAAATCTTTCCTCTTTTTTTTATCGTTACAAGTATAATAATTGATTAATAACCATAATTTGTCTGTCACAATAGAAATTATCCAAAATAAACATTCTACCACCAAAAATAAACATTATAACAATGTATTAATTATTATAAATTTACCGAAATTATAATAATTAGTCACAATATATTATAAATAAAAAATAACAATATCTCATATTTCACTTCTTGAGTTAGATATCAGGAGTCTTTTTAATTTACTAGATAAAAAATTAATTATATTTGTGATGTATGATAATAATTGTCGATCTAATTTTTTTTTTTACAAAATATAATCAAATACCAATTATCATGTTACTATATAAGTTTGTGTGTGATACTGAAATGATATTAATTAAAACTCTTAAAAAAATAGAAGGAATGTTAAGAAAATTTATGGCAATACTCAACGTAATATTTTGCATATACCGTATTAGATGACGACTCCACCACCCCCCCCCCCCCCCCCCCCCAAAAAAAAAAAACCAAAAAAAAAGAGAAAAATAATAGTTTAAAAATAGTAATTCGTTGATGGCAAATGTTTAACTCGGGTAGTAAACTTGCGACAATCATAATCATAATGTGGTAGAAGAAAAATTATTAGATAATTTAAAATCATTATGATTTTAACCAATTTTATACATTAATATATTATTTTACTAAAATAAAAAAATATAATAATGTATCCTTAAAAATTAGCCAGGACTACATAGTACCTAACCATATACTAATATAATTTCTTGAAGCAGAGAGAAGATATACAATGAAGCTTGAATGTCAAAAACAAATACACAGTGAGGTAAAAAGCAAGTGGAGTCCACAAAATGAGTGAGGTTAAACTGTTAAAGGTCAAAGAATGCGAGGGGAGAGTTGCGGCGGCAATGGCACTGTAAGTGGTTGGGGTTCGCCACTTTGTTGTTTTCCAAAGCAGATTAGGACAACGAAAAGAGTAAAATTCAAAAAGTGAAATCGTTAAAAGTCAAAAGGGGTGGATTGGGGAGACGCGATTGGGACAGGGACAAAACTTGGATACGGAGAAAATTTACATGCAATTACTTATGTTTTGTTTGTGTTATTTTTTCAGCTAGAATTTAAGTTTTATTTCGATAATTTGTATAATTCTTTAATGTAATTTTTATTATTACACGTTTTACTAAAATAAAGTTCTAATTTTACTTACACTTCTATAAAAATAAATACAAAAAACACATAAAAAATTGATTCGAATTTTTTTGTTATTGAGAAAACAATGCTTGTCAACATTTATTTTAAATTTAATATGTAAATGATATTTTAGTACGGTAATGGCATAAGTCACGTTAATTTTTTTTTATATATATATATATATATATTTTATAAATATTGTTATTATTAAAAGTCATAATAAATAAATAAATTTGAATATACATATTATAGTGAAGAATTTAAATTGCGACATACAATATTTTTTTAAAATATTACATTTAATGTAGATATAAAGGGTAGTAAATTAAAATATATAAATAGTTAAAACGAGAGAATGTCTAGAGTTAATGACAAATTTCTTTTATTATCTGTGAGAGTAACATATGAAGTGCACTTCTAAATAA
Source organism: Glycine tomentella (assembly GCA_007407185.1). Lineage (NCBI taxonomy): Eukaryota > Viridiplantae > Streptophyta > Magnoliopsida > Fabales > Fabaceae > Glycine > Glycine tomentella. Next base: position 181,767 of record PYAF01001219.1, on the reverse strand, counting down.
GACAACAAGAAAAGAGACAGAGTCAATAGAAATAAGATGGACAAAAATATAAGAGAAATAGATAAAAAAAGCTAAAAATATATTTAGCTCTTCAATGATTTTACCATGTAACTAATCTTAATCATTAAATCTCACAAAAATAAATAGAGAGTAAGTCTCTTAGAGTAATAATAAATAGAGAGTAAGTCTCTTAGAGTAATTTGATTAATATGTATATATATATATATATATATTATTTGTATGTCTTGTATTAATCTTAGTTTAAAAAGGAAAACTTGTAAATATAAGGTGACACTTTTTCTTACTTTTTAAAAAACCTTTATGAAAGATTGTAATAAAAATAAAGATATTTCAAAATGTCACATAACAAGTGTCTATTTAATTAGGCGATAAAAAAAAAATTTCAAATATCTCTTTGAAAAAATATAAAAGATTTTCTTTAAAATAAAATCTTAAATCTAATTAAAAAAAGGTTAGTAAAAACATACTCCACAAGTAAGAGTTACAATCAATCCTCTAATAAATAAGAAGATTCTTTTAATATATGTACTTAATGTTTATACTTACAAAGTTTAACAAGTGTTCAAGTCTTATTAAAGTTTTTAAATCAACAAGATATATCATGCGACGTTAATACTAAAACATACATACCGCAAACCAAATATACATCACGAACATTTCAAAACAATGTCATATTCATACGTATTGGTCACATGCATGCTATGATGGGAAAATTAGTTTTCTTGTATATGGCAATTTTTTTTTTAATCCTTAGATTAATATAAAGTTCATAGGGATACCATAGACCCTACACACCAGATAATACCCTCTACAACTCCCCTTGTTTGTTTGCTTCTTTCTACCCACAACGAATGCAAGTCAGCGACACCTCTCTCATCGACTTTACCCAGATCCATGAGGATCGATAATAAAAGAAAATCAAATTGAAAACAAGAGATTAGAAACAACAATATAAGAGACAAGAGCCGAATTCTCTGTGAAGGCCACAGTAACATCACGATTTTAGGCTTTGTAGCAATGGATGGAAAGCGACGATGGCAGTTCATGCGACTCTGGAGAGCGACGCCCATTGATCGTGTGTGGCGTTCATGATCTGGAGATTCGCGGCGGTGAAGGTTTGGTGACTGCGGACGGTGTAGATGGGGTTGTCGACATTGGAGAAACCGTCGGAGATCGACGAAGCAATGCAACACTTGTGGAGTTGTGGGGTCCACACGAGGCGGGGCCGTTTTAGGGTTTGCTTCGGCTCCTCGCTGGCGATGCCGAAGCCGAGCTCGCTGGAGTCAACGAACTCAATGAAGGTGGGTTGTTGCTATTGTTGCGTGTTGGGGATCGAGGGAATGGTTCGAAGTTTGTTGTTGTGGTGGTGGTGGTTGTTGGTTTTGGTGTTGTTGTTGAGCAGTATTGGTGATGTGAGCGTTTAAGATTTTGAAGGCCATGGCTAGATCAGGAGTAGTTAGGGTTTGCGATAAAGGCGTGATGGAAGTTCCTCTTCCCATCGCGAAAACCAATTCGAACCTTCTTCCCTTGTTTTGTTCAATCGGAGGAATCGGTGTACCGATGCATTGTGATGGAGGAGACAAGGATTTTATTTGATTTGTTTTGGGAGGGGAATTTTGATTGAGAGTGATGGTGGTGCTGGAGAGAGCTATATGATATCATTGATATGTAGGGTGTATAATATTATTATGAACTTTAAATTAATTAAGGGTTACAAAATAATACACCATACACAAAATTACACCTACATATTGATATATTGAATCTAATGAAAGACACTAATATTTTATAATATGATGAACCAAGATTTTAGTCCCATACAAATTTATTGACGAATTGGAACAATTGGAAGAAAAAAAATGAAACAGAAAATTATCAGATTTGTTTTAGAGAAGTCAAACTTGTAGTCATTTTGATTAATAAATCAATAAATAAGGTTTATCCTAGCTAGATTATTACCAACACGTTTGCACTCAATAAATAAACAATATATATAAAACAGTTTGATCGTATCCAAAGTTAAAATCTCGATGTATGTTTTTAGGCATATTTTAGACTTTTAGCAGGGCAAATTGAAGTGTTTACCTTAGAACACACCATCTTGCGTAACCTAGTGTGCTTAACGCACTGTTTAAAGTTAAAACTGGATCGGACATGCAAATTGGGGAAAGTTGGATCCATTGGATTGGTTTTGTAAATATATAACTGAAAAAATAAGAATATAAATATTTACGGTTTTCTTTCTTTATATATTACTAATTCTTGCACGCACAATTGATATAAAAATTTTAGTACCAATTACACTGGTCATTTGATTAATCGAGTTTGAGTCTCTAATGTTTTTTGTTTTTATCCTTTTTCAGTACCAATTAACCTATATTTCTTTTAATTCTTAAGCAAGTCAAACTCGTGATCACCCACTCTAAAACAGGATGAGTTGATAATCCAACTTATTTTCTACAGGTCATTGATGGACAAAATAATTGACCCACTTTGCAATTCCTATTTTTCATAATAGATTCCCCCACATCCAGATGCCATAAAAAAGAATATTAATGATAAACAGCCAAAGGCTAAAAGAGCAATTTTGGCAAGGGTAGAAATTTATCTTGCGCGCACAATTTATAGTAATGAATAACAGCTGCATAGTGTTGATCTGGATCAAATAAAATACTTTGTTAGAGCGTGTTTCAGTAAAGTTCTTTTTTTTTTTTAGAAGAAAGTTCTTAAAAATTACTTATTCAATAAAATCTTTTCAAATCAGTATCAATTTTTTCGGACACAAGACAGCTTTATCATCCATAATTATTCTGTCATGTTTAAATCAGATTAATTGTCTCAAATGAATAACACATGTGATCTCTAAAAAACCAGGAATATTTATTTGTAAGATTAACTGTTAAATTGCTAAAACAAGTTAAAAATAATTTATTTCATTAAGTTTTTCTATGAAATTAACTTGATATAATTTATAAGATTAATTGTTAAACTTATTAAAGCAATTTGTTTTAAGTTTTTCAATGAAACTTAAAAATATTAGTTAAAAAGAGCTTAAAGAAAAAGTCTATATATATATCACTTACATTAATGGAAATAGGTTCTTCCCAATAGCTCCTAAATCTGGTACCTATCTAGGTATTATGAATTGCCTTTACGTGTTGTCCACCACATTGAAAAAATATATATTCTAACCTAACAGCCAAGTTATGATATTTCTAGAAGACTGGAAATAATATTTGAGTGGTAATGCGAGGTTGACATCCTAACAATCTACATTAGCAACCAATCTAGAAATAAGCACGGTTCACAATTGGAAATAGTATAGCTTATCCATTCTAATAATCTTTATATAATAAAAAAAATTCATTTTCACACAATTGTATATGTAGAGATGGTGTGTATTATTATCTAAAGGTAGATGCTAACCATTAGCCCACACATGCTTCTATCTAGTGAATTCCAATTCCAATAGTTGGATACCTTTATATTTTCATTAATTTAAAATAAGTTATGGTTAATATGTTTCTCCATGAACTAAACTGGTTCCATTTTTTAAGTTCTATTGAACATTTGTCAATATAAGGAATAGATACCCTCCATTATCCATTGAGTTTTCTTGGAAAAATAATATCGGAAAAAGAAGAGAGGAAGAGAGAAGTATAGGAAATCTCTCAAAAATTTCACATGATTAACATCAATTAAGTAGTTTTTTTTGTTGATCATGGTAATCATAATCTTGTTGATAAAATCGACCAGTCATTTCAACATTGTCGCTGAAAAGATACAGCGTAGACATTGTGTGTTTCTTAGGAGGAGTTTTTTCAGAACGGACATCATGGTTTTTTTATTAGTTGACAAGAGGAATATGAGACTTTGTAGATGGGCTGCTATTTGCACTACTCTTTTTACATTTGCACTGCGTGGTAATATATATATATATATATATATATATATATTTTTTTTTTTTTTATAAAAGTAGTCTTAACAAAATTTAGTTTTGTTGTGTATAATATTATAATAAGACAACAGAATTTTCGTGTAGTCATACACAACGGAAATCAATTACCATCAAATTGGCACATCCCTCACCCATTAAATTTATGTTAAGGAAATTAGATTTTTTGGTGTATACAAAAAAATTATACTACATAAACTAGCTTTCATAATATAATTTTTTACATTACAGAAATTAGGTTCTTTGTCAAAAATTACATTATATTCTATGAAAGGTATTTTCATAAAAAAAAATATAAAAAAGGGATAATAAGATTTCGATTGTGCCTCTTTTGTTTTATTGGTCTATAGCATTTGGGCTTGTAGATATAAAACATAAGAAGCGCAGTGTCTTTACAATGGGTTGTTGCTTCCTGCATTCTTTTCGGAGTGTTTTTTTTTTTTTTTTTTTTTTTTTAAACTTTTGGATTGGTCATTCTGGAGGGAAAAAAAAGAGTGCATTCATGAAGGAAAAGGAAGTGCAAGAAGCAATATCCTCTACAATGATGTAATGGGCCAACATGCAAGCCCAAAAAGCCACCCAATGGTGTGGTTTATTTAGAGAATAAAAATAAAAAATAATTATTTTAATTAAAATAAAGTGTAAAAATGTGAATTCCACATAAAAAAATATAAATTTCTCTCAAATATTATTTCTCTCCTCTCTACCAAACATATCATTAGTGACATACACAAATAAATCACCTCACGTTATTTTTTTTATATAAATTTTGTGTTTTATTTTTATAAATTATGATATAATTACTCGTATTCAACATTTATAAAGAGAAAAAAATTCTATATATATCCATCACATAATTTTTTTTACTTAATGCGATTGCAAAGCTTCTCATGATATAGTTGATACTTGATACTCATCTAAAGAAAGTCAATGGTGTTTGTTAAGAAAATCAAGGGAAGCTGCATTATCTATCTGGTAACGTTTCAGTCGCTTCTCCAAATCATCAATCATATTGAGCCGCCATAACTTGTGTGCCGAAAGAGAATATGTTCTACTACAGTATATAATTTTATTTAATCTATTAGTCCCATGAATATGGATCCATCGATCTGATATAGGATTTTGCTAATAATTGTCCCAAATTCTTGAATTTTAATTTTGCGGTCGAATTACAAATACGAAAATGCTTATATCCACATTAATAATGCTTTTTTCATTTGAATTTTAAAATATTAAAGTATTTTTTTGTCCTCCTTTTTAATTTCGTTCTGTCTCCAAAAAAAATATAATTTTTGAAAATTAATTAATTAAATTTTTAAAAATATTAAAAATAAGTACTTTTAGTCTTTGGTGAATGACTAAAAAAAATATACTTTTATCAAAAATAAAAACTCTCTTTTAACAGATTATAAATTCGGTCTTACAAGCAACCACCAACAGTATGGAGTAAAGTAATAGCCTATGTATGCGAAGAGCAACACCACGAAAACCACATATAGGTCTATTATTACTAAATTAATAATGTTATTTCTATGCCCCATGTTGATATATTTTTTTATACTGTTATGAAAAAAATGAAAAAGAAAGGGGTATTTTGGTTATTAATTTTTCCTTTTTATTAAAGTTAAATTCAAAGAAAAAAATTAATTTCAATTTTACATTACTTTTTTAATCTTTCCGCAATAAGTTAAAAAATAATTTTCTTAAAAATAAGTTAAATTATACCACCGATTAAATTCATAATATAAGGACCTTAATGCTCTAATCTATCTAGAAGTGCATAAATGGCGTAAATGTCAGTGGGAAAAGCTCATACTTTTGACGAGAAAACCAAATTACACGAAATAAAATCATAAACAAAGAACGAAATTTCCTGGTCATAACTTGCAATATGCCGCGAGGGAGAGCACTTCCCTAACACCACCTTCCACGTAATTTTGGATATACCCACGTATCTTTTCTTTTTAAATAATGTATTTCTTATAGAACTTTATATGAAGTTTGGTACACTTTTTTTGTAATAAAAATATAATAATAACACTTTTTCAGACCATAAATACCAACACAACTGAACAAAGAATCAAAAATCCTAAAACTACTCTAAAAAATCTTCCCCCTCGTCCCTCTTTCGCTTCTTCCCATTTCCCCTCTTTCTAATCTTTCTTACGCACAGAGGCTTCTTAATTTTGGCATGTTTTTATATTCTTAACTACTTTGTTTATTTCTTCATTTTCTTTTCGCAGCTACCAAAACAAAACGCATAGAATATATGGCAACAAATAATTCCACAGTTCACAACCAGAAAACCAGCTTTCCACAAAGAAGAAGAGGCCAAATTAAAGCTCAGATATTTAGCAGCTTGGTCGAATTTGTTGCCTCTATATTCTTAAAGGATGAAAAAGACAAGGATGACAATAATAATGATGGCGGTTCTGCTATATCAACCCCACCATCAAGTGCTTACAACTCCGATGGAGTCTAGTCTCAATTCTTTCGGTTAAACTCTTAAATTAATCATTGAAATTGGATGAGTAAGATATTTTTTTTTACCCTAAAACTTTTAAGTTCTTTTGTTAGTTTCAACTTTACTTAAACCTTCCATTTTATTTTTATCATTTTTTTAAAAAAATAGAATGGATGGTTTTTGGAAAGTCAAACCTAAATGAAGAACTTTAAAATTTTAGAGACTAAAATATTGGCCTCGATCATGCAAGGTTACTTTGAAGGTTTATTCCTGGAATATGAGACTTGTTTCTATCACGTTCCCTTCTCAACTCGTGCTCTCTATCGTGCTGGTTCTCTTACAATGTTTTCGCTAAGAGAAATCATCATCAACTTAAAAAAGCATTCACGTCTATTCCTTTTTATTTGCAGACAGAAGCTGCTACTATTGCCTCTGATTAAGTAACGTTGTCTACGTCTTCTCGTTCAAATAGAAGATGCAGTGTGATGTGAATTTTAGTGTGCATAATAAAATCCTGAAAAACCAGATGTTTTTAATATGGTTGATCAGGATTGTAATTTACAGGGCTGTTGTTGTAGTTGTTGTTAAATGTTATGATTGTTTGCTATGTAGTTGGGCTTGTTTGGAATTGTCCTTAACCTCTGGCTAGTGTTTTTAGAGTCATGACCGGAGGGAGGGAGTTTGTAATCTTTGTACTTTTACTTTCAGTTTGGAGTGTAATTTTCTTTCAAGTACTACTTATGAGAACTCAATATTGCTTGTCTGTCATTTTTTATCTATAAATTGGTGGTTAACTTTTTTGTATAGAGTATATTACCTAGCATGTTATATACAAGAGACAATTATGTTTAAGTCGTGTGAGATTATTTTGGGAGATAAACTTTTTTTTAAAGTATTTACCGTAATTTTATATTTAGGACTTGAACTTGAAACTTCTAATTAAACTAAAACAATTTCATGTGAATTAATCTACGCTTTCCGTGATTGGTTGTTAACTTAATAAAATATGTTTCAGATTGAGATTTTGAGAAAAAAATAAAAGGAAATTAAACTTTTTTTAATTTGAAAATAATAATTCTAATGTAATCATTTGTAATATAAAAAAGTAAAGATTTATGTTCTCTTAGATATTTCAATTGTGGATTTTGGTCTCCCAGGTTTCAATTGTGTTCGGTATTAATTTAATATGGATTTTGCTAATGTGACAACTGAAAGTTGCTTATTGCACAAGCTGGCATGAGTTAATTTCATTTTTTATCACTCAATTTTCATATTTAAGGGATAAAAAGTGTAATTAAGTGGTGTTAGCATATATTAAGCAACACGTTAATTATCATGTCAAAAGAGTCTAATTCAATTGATTAAATATGATATGTGAATCATTCTGAATTTTTTAACATTGTCTTTAATTCCTACCAATACAAAAAACACATTAATTTTCATATTATCATCTAGAATTAGAAAGTAAAATTTATTAAATATTTAATAGAAGATCAATAGACACATTAAAATCATAGAATTACAATATCTAGAGAACCAAAAATATAGTTAAGCCAAAAATAAACTAATATATTGACGTAAATTAAATATCTTAATTTTAGTTTATTCTTATAAATATCATTTAACTTTCTTAATTTGAAAATTAGAAAATAATTAAAAGTCATTTAATTTATCTTTTTTTTGAATCACGGAAAATTGCTAATTTTTTATTAAAATTGTGTCATGTCACATCTACTTTAACCCAAGTAAAACCATTAACTTTTCCACCAAAGTGAGATCTGTTATGTGAAATCTTGACTTTTATAGTTTTATTTGAAAACAACCTTTTTTGGCACCAATTACTTCCTCCTTTTCAAAATTATTAATGTTTAAGGTTACACTCCATTTTTACAAATATATTAAGTGTAAAAGATAAATGGATGGAGTATATGTAACCAGTGACGGAAGCAAGAATTTTATTGAGAGGAGACGAACATAAAAAAAATTATATCATAAATAAAAATACTCCGAAAATAATACAAACCTAATATACAAAAAATAAAATAAAAATCTATTACAGAAATTAATATCATTTCACTTGATTCTTATTCTACGTGTTTTCATATTGTTATAGAAAAAACACATAGGAAAATGTCTTTTTTATAAGAGCACAGGGTGCCGTCATACTTCTTAATAGTATAAGATTAATCTCAATTTTGACACAGGGTTTTCCTTAATCCCAAGATCATCTTGGTTGGGGCGTGCATTGCCCTAAGCATTTAGTTATCAAGTAATGTCATTTATGTATTTTTTTTTGCAATAGTCTTGACATAAGAGTTAAGAAGAGGAGAAACATATAAAACAAGTGATATTACTAAGAAGAATAAACAAATACATAATAAAATATATTGTTTAAATAAAATTATAATTATAGTGATTTAAATATTTTGCTTGATATAACTGACAAGTTTAATATTGTTCACGGACATGCCAAAATTTTGGTAGTGGTAATACTTGACCAACATCAATCTACATAGTACCATCGTACGAAATTTGATGTCAAGTTTATGATTTATACATGCATTAACCCTGCACAAATATTCTTGACTTTGAATTTGTTGCATGGGTGAACAAAATTTGCAAAAAATGTGGTGTTTATTTTTTTTTAATAAACAAATATCATAGATAATAACAAAGTGTCTTCTGAAACCATATCACATATTTTTTTGGGAGTGTAGTTGTTCTTGCTGACTTCCGATGAGATCCAATCTAGCTTGTCTGGTCCTCTTATTCTTAGTGGAATCTCCGATGTTAAAGTTGGGGAGGGGGGGAGGTACCTGAAAAAGGAACTCCGACGAGCAAGTTAGTGGTACTCTAAAATGTTTATGTGTCTATATCTGGGATTAGTAAAACGTACCTAGAGGTATCTCCCCTAGGTCTATATATACACGTTCGAGGTTGAGAAGGTTGTGTAATACTCGAAGTCACGTTGGTCAATTGCCCCTCTATGTGTTGTGCCGAGTTTCTAGGGGACTGTTGGGGTCGAAGACGTGTCGAGTACGTGTTGTTGGGTTACAGGGGCCATGACGTGCGAGCTCATCCGAGCCTATGGGCCGTATGGTACAGAAGCCCCAACCTCTGAATTCATGATGAATGATAGGTTTTCAAGTGGTCTCCAACTACCTGTGTTTTATGAGCTCTAGTCGTGTTTGTGGCCCGTATGGTGCATAAGCCCCCCAGGCATGTGCGAGCGGCTAGGCCAAGGTGCTTAAGGAGGCCATGTGTGTCTATTTTCTGACAACAATTTTTTTTTCAAATGTTGAGTGACTTATGGTTGGGTCTGTGTGGTTGACCATTGGATGAGCGAAGGGGTTGGGGTTCCTAAGGAGATGACGGAGGGAGATGGCCAAGTAAGAGAGGATATTGTAGGGGGTGGTAAGGGGGCTAAGAAGGGTAGGGGGAGCAAGTTTGCCCAAATCGCCATTTCTGGATACAGGTGGGTTTCCGCGGAAGTTCGACATGACGACCTTGGATGATTTCGAGCTATTGATCGTAGAACCTTGTAGCGCCAAGGAGCGTGTCTTTATGAGAATGTTGAAGGGAGAGGCCAAATTTGTGTACATGTACGAAGATGTCTTTAAGGAGTCAAACGTTCAACTTCCCTTTTTAGATTTTGAATGCGAGATGTTGAGTCTGATGAATGTTGCCCTTGTGCCATTGCATCCTAATAGTTGGACCTTTTTGTGTGCCTTTCAAATTTTGTGTAAGATTTTGAAAATCAAGCCCACTTTTAATAAGTTCATGTACTTTTATCAGTTGGAGATGGGTGTCAAGGTCGGTTAGGCCTACTTGAATGCGTTTTAAGTCCGAAAAACTGTTTCAGTTATATACCAAGTCTTGGAAAAAGTTCAAGTCAGACTTTTTCTGAGTTTGTCCCAATTCCGCTTACGGAGACTCGAAAGAGTTGTTCTTTAGGGAGGATGGGAGAACTCCCAAGTTTCCTTTTTATTGGCAACTTTTTCCTTTTAAACTCAAATCCTGTCCTCACCAACTATTATTGGCCCAAGAAGTCAAAGATATTGAAATTATAAGGGAATGGCCACGAGAAATGTCGTGTAAATTTCTTATGGCTATTCTAAATTTACGTTTTCTTGATCGCATTCTAAGTAGTGAGTATTTTTATGCCAGTATCTTTTTCAGTAAAAATGGAGAAGTACTGATCGGCTTTATGTTGTGTTTTTTGCATAAATCATGAAGGGCTACGACCACAAGAATTTGAAGAGCTTGGTGGCCGATGACCAAACAAATGTTGGGAAGACGATGAAGAGGAAGAGGGTCAAGGATGCATCCAAATGCGACCTCACGAAGAAATTGGCGAAGCCTATGGAAAAGAAAGTTGAAGCCAGTGGTGCCGAGGTTGAGGTCGTCCATCTGATGGTCTCGAGGTGGCGAATAAGGGAGTGGGGAAAGGCAATGCAGTCAAGGGGCCCACTGAGTTGTTGTAGAAAGAGCAAGGAGAAGAAAATTTAACAAAAGTGAATGTGGCCAAGAAGTCAACCGCGTTAAAGAAGGAAAAGGTAGTGGAGGTTGCTTAGAAATCAACCTTAATTGGGTCCAGTGATAATCTGAGCGTGGGGATACCTCCGTCACTTGGATCATGTTTCGGTGGCCCCAACATTATTTTCTCGTGGAATGCTAACTCGACCTGTCAGCAGTTCGTCCAATTTTCTACTTTCTTGAGTCAAACTGATCGTGACATGATGGACTGGGTGGGACCGGTGGATATCTTGGATGCTATCAAGATCTTGCTCGGTCGATCTCTGGTTGCCGTGTGCCATTGGAAAAAGACAATATCAAAGGCTAATGAGAAGACCAAGGCAATGGTTGCATAGTTGAAGGCGATGAAGGTCGAGGTTGGCAATTCCAAGGAGTTTGGTTTGGAAGTGTCTAAGAGTAGGGGGCAATGAAGAAATTGCAAGAGGACCTTGACAAGCATGTCGCCTCCCGCTTAGTGTTGACGAGGTCCAACCAAGTTGTCTGGTCCTCTCTTTCTCAGTTGAATCTCTGATCTTTGATGTCGAAGTGGGGGGAAGGTACCTGAAAAAGGAACTCTGACGAGCAAGTTAGTGGTGCTTAGAAATGTTATGTGTCTATATTTGGGATTTAGTAAAATGTACCTGGAGGTACCTCCCCTGGGTCTATATATACATGTTCCAGGTTGAGGAGGTTGCGCCATACTCAGAGTTACAATACCCAACTGTCCCTCTATGTGTCGTGTCGTGTCGAGTTTGTAGGGGATTGTTGGGGTCGAACATGTGTCAAGTATGTGTCAGGTTCAAGTTTACACGTTGGGTTACAGTGGCCATCACGTTTCGAGCTCGTGTTAAGCCTTTGGGTCGTACGGTACACTAGTAATGCGCATGCGGTGTGGGCGAGGTGTAATGTTCTGTTGCCTACGAATGTAAGCATGGAGGCGGGGTGGCTTGGGTGGGCTAGAGATAATGAAGAGGTATTATAGAAAAATAGAGTCCTTCCTTATACCATTATTGAATGCGTGCATAACTTGCTTGAAGGTAACTTTTGTGCTGACTTCATGGCTAAACTCGATGGTTCATTGAGGTGGGGGTTCCCCTAGCTTTTTAGCTTACTCGAAAGCCTAGTTTTTGCTTCTATTTTGATCTTCTTTTCTTTAATTAGCAAAAAAAATCTTAATATCATCATTGTCAAAATTGTCATATGATGAAGAAAATTATAACACCTCATGCATTCGTCACTAATTAAACAGTTTTCTATACGCGTATGCTTTTGCGAAGTCTTTTTTTAGTTAGTTTTTAACTTTCTTTTATTAGTTAAGAAATTTATTTAACCATATTTACCATATTTCATATACAAATTTTTCTAATAGTTTGTAGTATTTTTTAATATAATACTATAAGATTTTTTTTAATGTTAATTTCTAACTTTTAATTTTTTTTATTTTATGTTTTACTTAATTTTCTATGGTGCTTGTTCTCTTTTTTGGAAGCTTCAGGAAATGTTTTAATTTTCTTTAGTTAGGTTATTTTTGACAAAACTAGTTGAAAGTTGAAAAGTTAACCAATATCTGAAAAATTAACTTATTAAGTTATAAATATTCGGTAAAACTAGTTGTTGAAGTGATTGAAAAATATAAAATGACAAAAAATAATAAACCATGATGTATTTTAAAAAGGTAACAAGGAAAATGAATAAATATATCGAGAATAAAAGTGAAAAAATATAAAAAATTAGAAGATAGAAGCTAACATTTTAAAAAATACTATTAGAAGTAGTGTTTAAAAAAATGCTAAAAACTATTAATTTTTTTTAGCTATCGAACAATTAAATGATTTTTTCGATTAATAAAAAAATTAAAAACTAATAGAAATACTTTGTGAATCATAGCCTTAATTATTTGATATTTCAGATACATTTTCAATTAAATGATTATAACCAATTTTCTCAATTTATATCTTCATTTAATTTCATATTACAAAATCTATTAAGCCCTTATACTTCTTATTTTGCTCTCACACACCAAATATATAAAGTTTTTCTGGTATTTAAGTTTTTTCCCTCCATATTTAGGTTTCATCATTACATTTTCGATCAAATTTTAACAAGTAAATTTTAAATTCAAAAAATGTCATGTCACCTCTCTCTCTCTCTCTCTCTCTCTCTCTCTCTCATGTTAATGAGAAATGACATGCATAACATGGTCCTTAATGCCAATCCAAACAATATTGGGTAGCATTTATTTATCCTGGATTTAGGGATATTTGTAGGTTGATTTGGTTCCAATTTAAGATCAAATAAACTCTGAAAATCATATTTAACTATATTGGTTTAATTTAGATTTGGAAAAATTTTCAGTTAATCCAAACTAAATTAATCTGATTAAAATCAAATTAGTTCAGTTTTAGTCACTGAGTTAGTAATAAAAAATAAATTATAATATTTTGAATAAAATATGTTTGGAGTCCCTATAAAATTTGAAAAATATTAATTTTGTCATAATTTTTTTTGTATTAATTAGTCCTTGTAAACAATAAAAATAGATTTTTATTGGTCATCAGTGATAATTCTGTTAAATGGTAATATGACGTTGTTAATAGACTTATACATGTAATTTGATTACAAATAAATTAATCAATTTGTGTCCGCTGAAATCCTCCAAAATGAATTAAACAATTTCTGATGGTTAAAATCTTCCCAAAAATTGTAATTTTTCATCATTTTTTTGGGTGATTTTCTCGCATCTTCTAATGAGATTAAGAGAAAAATGAAACATTAATAGTGAGTTATGCTGTCTTTTTAGTGTGTTTGGAAAAGTAGAAAGACAAAATAATTAAGTCCTTTGGTTATTTCAATAACTATTTAATGGAGTTATATTATGGTATTACCCCTAAGAACAAAAAAAATATGTTTTATTTTTATAGGGATCAAATTAATATGAAAATTTTTATGAGAACAAAATTAATATTTTTCAAACTTTAGTCCCCAAACATATTTTACTCTCATATTTTTTATGTTTTTATTTTTATTTATTTTCTATTTAATAGTATAAGTTTTTATTTTATAAATTTAAGATAAAATTATATTTTATTCTTTAATGAACAGTTTTTATTTTAATTAATATTTAGTTTTTCTCTGCCGTTTTACATTTTATACATTTCATTTTCTTGGTACAAATTAACCGCATGTATGTATGCTACACGAGAAACATTTATATACCTGATGTACAAATCACAAATATTTTTTATTAAAAAATAATCTCATTTAAGTTGAACAATATTATTATAAGCGACAAAAAATTCTATTGAAGTATGAACACAATTTCATATCAAAACTTGAATTAAGATTATTAATTAAGCTGATTTGCTGAAATAACTTTATTTTAGTTAATTCTTGTAGAGCCTATTATGTAATAACAAAAAATTACATCACAAATACAACAAAATAAGGACACTTAGAGCATATTTGTTTGTATGATGGACTTAACGACACAAAGTGGAACACTACTTTAACATACACTAAATATTTATTGTGATTGAGTATGCGATTCCTTTCCAAGCACACATGAGGAGAGGGGCAGCATCGTCTATAACCATCCATCCTCAAATGAATCTTCTTGGGCAAGTTATTGGGATTCTTCTTAAACTCACACCCTCCCTCCCTCTCAAGCCAAAAAAAGTTGAGATGCCTCATATAGAGCGCACCGTTACCAGAACTAACAGCAGAGCTAAAACGCCCCCACGAACGCTCCCACCCCCGAGGGGGCTGGTCAAGATTAGGGTTTTCAAAACTCTCTTCAAGTCTGCAAGGGCATTTGCGTCTTTGACCACCTCTACTACTACTGGAGATGCTACTTCTCACACTACTACTCATACCTCCCCTTCTTCTACCTCACCCATTCCAAGTGGCTACAACTCCGACGACTGATCCTACCATACAGAAAAAGAAATCAATCATGTGCTAGTCTCTGCGGGGCGTTTTAACTTAAGAATTAGGATGTTTCTCTTGCGTTTTTTGTTTTTGTTGTTGAATTCTTTGAGTGCAGAAAAAGAAAAAGAAAAGGATGGCCACATGCATATAGCAGTTCCTTCTCTTAAAGATGTTTACTGATTCTGTATTGGAATATTTGCGGAGACTTTGATATGTCATGATAATTGGTGTATAAATTTTTCATAATTATTTCTCGTCGCTCGCATCTCCTTCTTTTTCTTCTAATTAATTAACCAAAAATTTCTGAGATTTTCATGGATTTGTAAGTTTGGCGGGTAATCGTCCTCAATTGCGATGATGTAGACACACAATGACACCAACAGATTTACTCTACCTCTCTTTCGGCAAATGAATGGGACCCACTTGTGGGTTTCTATTAAGTACTACTATTTACCATTCCTCACTTCCTGGGAGATAATAATAATTCTCTTAAGAGTAAGTTATCTTGAGCCTGTGCTTGTCTCTTGTTCTTATTATTAATTTTTGTTTGAGGAGTTGTTTCTTATTGAGTTAATTTTCATGCTTGATGCACGTTTTTCCAAATCGCTATCTGTTTTGGGTCCACTAATGACCAGTGACTATAGACATTTATCCATTCATGGAATGGAAAAAGGATAGGGAAATGGCTGCCAGAGGGTAATGAATCACTAATCACTAGTCAGTAGTCAATTTCTGTTATGGTATTTATTCGTTAAAAAAATAATAATAAATGTTATTTCAAGCATAAAGGGAAAATTTGCCCAATATTCGATTTCTTCTTCTTCTCCGGGAAGAATTCAACTTTTGTTTAGGTTCTGATCTTATTGTTGATTAAGTACCTTTTTTAAACCTTTAATAAGAGCAAACAACATATTTGAACTACCTATAATAAGATTTTTGTAGAGTACGAAGACATGCATATATTTGAGCTATCTTTGTGGACCATAAAAAAATCCATATACGATTTATTTGCTTCCCGAAATTAGTAGCTAGTCTCGTGCCACATGATATCTCTATGGCTTACTCAATGTGTGCTAATACATTATACATCAAGCATTGAATCGGTTAAAAGGTGCCAAAAAACATCTTTTTTCAAATGATTAGATTCGGGAATATAAAATGTGGCTGACAAACAACGGATTTAAGAACGAAAAAGAAGCTCTGATTAATCGAGCACGCACTGAAAAAATCCACTATGATTGTTTAGATTAGGAAAATTATTATATATGAAAAGACTAGCACTTCGCAAGTGGATTCTTTGTTCAAAGAATGGCAGTACTTTTTTGACAATGAGTGAGTAGCTTGAAAATTTTGTTGATAGCCGAATAATCGGGTCAGATTTAAAGGAAGAAATATAGTTTAAAATGATTAAAATGGAGTAATTTATTTGAATCATTTTTTCAAAAGGAAAATTTTGTTTAGTACGAATTTGACACAAAGTTAATTTGATAATGAGCTGTTTTTTTTTTTTTCTCTTTTCTCTTTCTTTATGTTGTGCCTGTGAGAAAAAAAATGACTAATTTCTTTTATGTACATGTTGGTCAACGTTTTTTATTATATTATATTTTTATTAATAAAAATCAAAGACATATACCAAAAAATTTATAACAACTTACGATATCTTATTGGATCAATTAAGTTATATTTCATTAGTAAATCAACCTATTTGTATTGAATATCATGATTAATAACATCTCTTTAAAATTAAGTGAGATTCTTGGATTTATATTTGTTTTTAAAAAATGAGAAAACATTGGAAAAAAAAAATATGAGGGTGATTGTGAGTAAAGAATAAATGGGTAGGAAACAAATCACGATTGAACAATGAGGTGGCGATTAAAGCATTATCTATTCAGCAGAAGAAGAAAAACATTATCTTTTCTGAGAACAAGAATCTCATAATTCTTCAATAAAAAAATCATATAAGGAAAAAATGGTTTAGAATGCATTTTTTCCATGCCAAATCAGAATAGAGATTTCAAGAAATAAAATATATTTTAGGCCTTTATTTTTTTATTATCAATATTAATTTTCGTTCTTATACTTTAAAAATGATAATTTTGGTCCTCACCTTTTTAAGAATACGTGAACTTCAGGCTAAAAAATTAATTAATTATAGTTTAAATAAAAAATTATGAAAATGCAGTAGTTTGCAAAGTATATACAAATCTATAGCAACCAAATGCGTCATCCCACGGCGTGTTTAATCACGTCCATACAGGACGTGACTAAGGAGGGGGCGACACGTGTCATTTTGAGACACGTGTCATCTTGCGACGCGATGCGGAAAAATTTTGGAAGGCCATAACTTTTGATTGGGATGTCTGATTGAGGCGAAACTGGTGGCCACACGCTCGAAATTGAGAGGAGAAGCCGCTGACAAGTTTCGAAAGGGACTTGCCCAAAAAATTTTCCCAAATGAGGCCTCTAAGTGCCTCAAACTTGCGATTTAATCTTCCGACATCCAAAAAATTTCTTGCTTTCTAATTTTTTGTCTATTCAATTAGTAAATTGCAAGATAATTTTTATTTTTCTAATTACTTCAATTAATTTCGAGCGTTTTGACATAAAATACGCCTCCATTGAACATTTTCATAAAAAATTATGATTGTTCGAAGTTTATATGCATCACCAACACTTTTGGAAAAATTTTATGGACAAGTCCCAACACTCCAAACTTGAGATAATTTATAATTAAAAATATACGAGAATGATCGAGAAGTAAACAAGTGCATTTTAATGGCAGTACGAAATCAAATTGAAATCGGTTGTTCCTATGCAAATTAAAGAGACAGAAAATAATTCTTTTCAATGAATTGTACAATTAATTAGCTAATTAAAGTTGGTTGAAAGTGGATCATTAGTGAAGCATAACCTGTGCAACTCTCCACATGTTAGAAAAATCAATATAATTAAAAAAGTAAAAGAGAAACATGAGTTTTTTGGTTGGAGATGCTTTAAGACATTTGTTTCCTCGAGTAGCACCATCATTGGCATAGCATCAAGGTGGCCATATCCGAAGACAAATGTCTTCATGTAGTTGGGAAATATCCCCTTGCATGGTGTTTCAATTGTTTTTGCTACCATGTTGATGATTCAGGATCTACTATAGCCATTATCCAATTTGCTATCTAGATTGCTAAGTTATATGAAATTTCTCTTTTGTCCACTCACCAAATTCCCACACCCTATCCTTTCCCCTTCCATTGGGACTTCCCTTTTCCCTTCATGTTGCACCGTGTCACCCCACCCCATCTAAGCTGTGTCGCGCCCGTCTCACCCTATTGTCGAGTCTCAATCAGTGTTGTCACCACCACACCTCCATTAGCACCATCGTGACCTAAATGACCCAAACACCATTATCCAGATCCCCACACGACCTTAATCGTCGAAGCCCTCTGCACGCGTGCAATGATGAGGAAGATTGTGTACAAAGACGAATGCTCGAGGAAGGTCAAAGCCAAAACATTGAGGCCCTCAATTATAACTTGTGGTGTTGGGTGGATTTTTGTGTGCTTGTGGTGTCGAGGAAGGTGGTTTTCGATGAGATTTTGATGTTGTTGACACAGGCAAAGACCATTATGGGAGTGGAGGGTGGATCATGCAACGAAGAGAATCTTCTTGCCATATGGGTGTGCATGGCTGAACAATGGTTTCAACGAAAACGCGATTCCATTTATATGCAATACAACATAATTGTTTTTTTGTTAAATTTTGTTTTACACCCTCTTTATTTCAATAATGTGAATGTGATTCCATAGTAGATTTTTTTGCACCCCCTAACAATGCAATGTAAACATGTTTCCACTGTATATGTTTTACCATCAAATCATGTTTCCGTGAGAATGACAGTTTTGGAATAACAATTTTTTTACCAACATGGATAGTGTCAATAACAATAATGGTACTGACAATAGTAGTTCTCTCATGATTGGCGGGGAGTTAGGCATTGTCGAGGGCCGATCCTAGCTTATGAGGAGATATCAAATTACATGTGTAATTTTAACAATTATTAAATCATTTTTATAATTTGATATAAAATATAATTTTTATTGATCAAATTGTCAAATTATATCTATGTATTATCAAAATCGTTTATGTCAAGATTTTATCAAAATTCAACAACAATAACAAGATAATTAAATGACTCATATTTTAATATATTTTGAAATGTTTATATATGTCACATCATATATAAATTTATTATAAATAATTGAATTATTATATAGTATATAGTAGTTGTTACAAAAATAAATTATTGTATAGTTATTTATAATTTGATATTAAAATCGATAAAATTAAATAAATTATATATATATATATATAAATTTTCATGTATGTATCGATTAAACTAATAAAAAACATATTTCATATAAAACGTGTAATGTGTAAAGCATAAGTGTGAGTGTCTCCCTAATAAAAAGTGTGTCCGGAGGCAAGACGTGTCTGTGTGAAGCGTGACAAGAATCACAAGATGTTGGTTTGGGTGTGGGGGGCGTGTGGGAATGTGGAATGATCGATGTTGGTTTTCATATACAATAAATAAATGTTTATATTATATTTGTTGAATTTGTGATTGTTTTTTATTATATATAAATTTTAGGGTGAGAAATTTAAGTCTAGTTTAAAATCAGGAAAACTTTTCAATTCAAGAACTACTTTTTTTGAAAGGAGAATTTAAGAAATACTTACAAGTTAAAAAAAAAACGTATAAATGAACCTTTTTTTTCATTCTAAAAATCGAAAAGAGGTTAAATTGTTGAATTAATCATTCTGAAGTTGTTGGATCTTCGTTTTTTCTAACATGCTAATTTTAATTCGTACCCTGAAATTACTCATTTGAATTCAGGCCAAGTGAAGTGGATAAACTTGTCCAACTGTCATCCATAACAGACAGCTAACTGGAAAAGGAAAGAAATTTATGAAGGACAAAATAATTAAAATTGACCACACATTTTTTTGGATAAATAAATTGACCTCACATTAAATATTAGGATGCATACATATTTGTCATATCATGTATATATTGGTTTTGCCCTAGCATTTATCATTACCTTACGCGTATTTTATATTATTTTTTACATAAAAGATACTTATATCATTTCATTCATAACCAATTATTCAATACGTAGAATAACTTGATAATATCGTAATAGCATAAAGATTAGGGGCAAATGGAGCAACTACTCTATCAAATTCATGAAGAACCTCATTGACTTGTCTCTTTAAAAAGCTAAACCTAAAAGTATTCTAGTGATTACATTCTTGATTTTAACTTTCTAATAAGACTAATTGAGCGAAT
This sequence comes from Glycine tomentella, assembly GCA_007407185.1. Taxonomy (NCBI): domain Eukaryota; kingdom Viridiplantae; phylum Streptophyta; class Magnoliopsida; order Fabales; family Fabaceae; genus Glycine; species Glycine tomentella. Next base: position 161,544 of record PYAF01001219.1, on the reverse strand, counting down.
TCGTCTCATCATCATCATGTCCATCATGGACAAAAAGTGACGCTCTTCCTCACATCATGTGCAAATTTGTCTAAAATATATATTATATCTATCATTAATTGAGCGAATTAACTTACCTTGAAATTGTTTAAATTTAACAAGTGATCTCAAACTTGAATATTAAATAAACAACTTGTTAAATATTAAAAATTTGTTTTAATGACATAAATATATTTTGTCTGTAAAAAAATTATATATATAGTGCCCAAATTAAGCCACAAATTTCAACTCGTGTTCTTTCTTTCTGCTCGTTGCTCTTTAAGTCTTCCCTTTCCCACTAAGAATTTGCTATGCGATGTGCGTTAGTCATGTCACTCAATGATGGAGATAGTGAGGTAAGACTTACGATAGTGTGATTTAGGGTAATTCTATTTATACCTTTTTTCCATTCTCTTCACATCTTCTATTTTTTTTATATATAATTTAGAAATTAGTTGTCATGTCTAAAAAAATAGTTCTGAAAATTAATTTTCAGAATAAAGAAGATATAAAAAAAATAAAAAAAATGGAATTGCAAATAGAACTGTCCTGCTTCTTCTTTTTTGTGATAAAAAAATAGAACTATCCTGTGATTTATCGCTTGGTGGCTAATAAAACCTAGACAAAAAATGGGAGACGGGTCCGCTTGGAAGTTCTAGAAGATTTTGTTAACCCATAAAGCACGGCAAAAAATCAATGTTGTTGTGGTCCAAAGAAACAGAGAGAGACTACATACGAATGATACGATACGGCAATAAAATTATTATTTTTTAATTAAAATATATCTTTTATCTTTATAAATATCGAAATATTATAATTTCTAAATCCATTTATACAAAATTTATGATATCTTATGAACCTCAGTGTCTTTGACGGTGCACATAAGCATGCACGTGTTAAGGAGGCGCACAGTAAAAACATCCTAGGTTCAGGGCTCTCCGCCACTCACTCTGTTTCGTTCCCTCGTTTTCACCACTCTCTTCCTCCCATTTACACATCCCCTATCCTATCCCACTCTAACTCAAAGCCTTTGAATCCCAAGGTTCCTCCACCCAAATCGCTGAGCCATAGATGCAATAATCAAGTCGTAACAGCGGTTAGGGTTTATCCATTTGTTAATTTATTTAAATTGTATCCCAACTAATAATTAAAAAAACAATTAACCCGGTAAAAAAGCCCGTACCAATCACTCTCCCCTCTCTTTTCTCTTTAATTTCTCACTTTCTTTCCTCTCCCTTCCAAAATCACCGCCGAAAGCAATAAAAATTTGGGTCCCTTTTGCCTCTCTATTCCTTTGAGTTCTCACCTCGTTTTTTGCGATTCCTCGTACCCCAGCTGTCTGAAATATGGACCTCACAGCCACCCGATCCAACACCAATCAAACGCTTCCTCCGAAGAGGGGCCTCGTCACGATCATGGCTGTCAAAAGTGTCGTCAAGTCCGTCACCGAGTTTGTGTCTTTCGTTGCGGCTGCCTTTCCTCCGGGAAACGGTAACGGAGAAGAAGAAAACGGAACTTCTCTCACTACCCCCACCACTCCAAGTGGCAACAACTCCGATGCCTGACCCTAACCGGGTCGGACCGATCCGGTTACTGCATTCGGATCCACATGTTAAATAAAAATAGTCATCCATGTGCTAGTCTCTGCGGGGCGTGTTAACTTAGAATGCTCCTCTTACTATTTTTAATGTTCAAATTCTTTGATACAAAATAGAAAAAGGGTTATAGTATTAGGTTCTTATGCATAGATTGTATTCATTGATTCTGTATGGGAATATTTGCAGAGACGCTGATGTGTGTATTTGTGATTATTATTATTGTATGTTCATATTTATTTCGCTTCCCTCTCTTTTCGCATTTTCTTTTTTCTTCTTTTTCTTCTGATTATCTCACCACGGTTTTATGAGATTTTTGATAAAATTGTAGTTTTGGTGGGTAGTAATTGTCCTCAATTGCAATTACTAGGACACGGCTGAGTTACTGGCTCGTTGTACGGTGCTGTTTCTCTATGCCTGTCTTTCAGCAAATGAGTGGGACGCACTTCTGGGTTGCTGTTTACTACAAACTTCTGGCGGCTAATAATTCAAGCATGTGCTTGTTCTTTTTCTTTTCACCCTTTTTTGAGGAATTGTTTCTTTTGATAATTCCCATCCTTGATGCACATTTTTCTCCCTATATCGATATGTTTGTGTATTGTCAATTAGCAGTCACCGGAGACTTTCTAGTTTCTATTCTATTTCAGTTAAAAAAAAAAATACATATTCTAGGATATAAAAATTGTTAAAAACAGGTATGATAAACTACTGTTTTCTTTTTTCTTCTTCTCTTAAATAATTATTTATATAAGTGGCTATAATAAATATTCCATAATAACAAAAGACATAATAACAATTTTATGTTATCTAAATAGAAATCTAACAATTAATTTAAATTTAAATAGCTTTTATTCCTATCTAAAATAACAATATTTTAAATTAATTTTTTTTTTCAACCAAAATTAAAGACAGGAAAATGGCTGCCGGAGGGTAATCAATCACTAATCTGTTGTCGGTTTCTTTTATTGTATCTTATTCCTTGAAAAAATAATTAATATGTTGTTTAAAGCATAAAGGAAATTTTTGCCCAATATTCATTTTCTTCTTGATTTTCTGGAAGAATACACCTTTTGTTTAGGTACTCTGATCTTCTTGCTGGTTACATTTTTTAAACCTTTCATAAGAGTACATAGACATATTTGAGCCATATTTGGTAACCAAAAACAAATTCATATATCTCTGACTATGACAAAGAGTAACCTCAGTTGTTCAATGACACTGCTTTAGGGATTTGAAGATATTCAAAAGTGAATTGTCTCTTATTAATTAAGTTTTTTTCATACACAGAAGTGAAGAAGATTCGAACCTTCATCACGTACCCAACTTATCTGAATTTATTATTACTCAGACAATCCAGTTGTTGGTTTTCTTAACGTGCTCTAATACACAAAGTTTGTAAAGGTTGAAAGGTGCCAAAAAATATCTTTCTTCAAATGATAAAAAAAATGATTAGACTCCTGAAAAGATCATGTGTCTGACAAAGAACGGATTTAAGAAAGAACAAGAAGCTTTGATTAATCGAGCACTGAAAAGAAATTACTATATATGATTGTTTCGATTAGGAAAATTGTAAATGGAAAGACGAGGACTCTGCTTTGACCAAGTGTTGGCAGCCCTTTTTGACAAATAGCAGCTTCAAATATTTGTTAATAACCCAATAATTGTGCTGCCTTGATTTTTGGATGCTGAGCTAACGAATCGGGTTGGAGTAGAAGAAAATAATTGAAATCGATTATAATGAAACTATTTGATTTTGATAAATTTTTGAAACCGAATTTTGTTTAGAACAATTTTTTTTACAGATATAATAATAATTTGATAAAGAGATGGTTTTTGTCTTGTCTCTTTGTTCATTTCTTGTATGGTTGTGCAAAAAATTGATTATTTGGCTTCATGTATTTTGTTTCAAGCATAAATCCTCGAGGATATTTTGTTGGCAATGTTGCTCAAATATTTTGTTTTGCAACAACATTATTCAGGGGATCTTTTATTTTAAGTTTTTCTTTTTATATAAAAAAATAATATTAAACCCTGACTAATTTGAGTCAATGCAGATATATGAATCCATGTAATTAAGGAAGTACATTAATTAGTCTCTTCCAATGCTTATGTTTTAGAGTATTTTGTGGTGCAAATACTTTCATATATCATAAATTTTTATATTTAAGTGAGATTAACATAATAGAAATATCATAAGATTTGGGACCGGAGGACCGAATTAAGACTTAAGAGAGCATAATAATTTTAAAGGCTAGAGTTACCCATTCACTTTTTTCTTCTTTTTTTTTAATGATTAAATATTTAAATTAAATGCATGTGTTGGATATAACATTATTCAAAATAGACTGCAAGCAACTTTATTAATTATTAGTAGTGGATAAGAGGCAACCTGGCTGAAGGGGAAATATCCACGGAATTAATGATGACAGTATATATATAGCAGCTGCGATTAAATTCATTTCATGCAACCTATCTGTTAAAAACGACTATGTTTTATCACTTTCTTGTTTTCTATTTGTTTTACTTGACATTTTTTTTTAATGATCTTTTAATTTAAAATTATGTTCGTTCATTCACTCACTCTAAGTCTTAACCATTTTGTACCGAATGAACTCGTATTATTTAGTAATTCTTTTATGTAAAATTTTAATTTGATAAACCTATTAATAATTTTCTAAAAGAAAAAGAGCAATATTTTTTTTTTGAAAATCACCTCACATATATTTGTCATCATATTGGTAAATGGTAATTACCTTTTTTGGGTTAGCTTTCTAAAAAAGCTGCTCGAATGGGAAGTTTCCTTCATTCCAACGTAAAAACAGAGAAGAAAAAAGAAAATTAGATTGGGTTACATACTAATTAATTACGTAGTCTCTCAGATATCGATTATAAGAATAAATAACATACTTCACACATTAAAAAGATTATTTAATTTTATTAAATTATGTAATTTTTAATTAAAAATAAATATTTTTCCTAAACTTGATATTAGACATAAAAAAAGTCATTAAACTTATTAAATGAAAGATTTTTTGAAAAAGTCTTATATTTGAGAAAAAAATAATGTATTTTTGTTGCTTGTATTTAAGACCAGAGAAAATAGTTTCTAACAAAAAACTAAAAAATCCTATGTCCAAGGCGGACCTAAACTAGGATCACACAAACAATCACAAAAAATAAAATTCACCCAATAATTATTTATCATTAACTTTCATACAAAATATTTATAATAATTTGATGTTTCAAAATGTTATATTATATTAATAATATATCAAAACACGTAACATTTTATCATCCAGAAAAACACATAATATTTTCTTATATGTCCAAAAATAATCAATAATTATTCATTTTTGAACAATTTTCTTTTTAATGCATACTAACAAATATTCAATAAAAAATTATATTTCATCGTATTACTAAGTGTAGTCTTGTTATAAAACATTGAATATAAAATGAAAAATTAAAAATATTTTCTTTTGTGTGGTGCGGTGTCTTTTAGCATTTGTCGATCTTTCCAATGTCCGAAGTTCAAGTTTGTGACTATAACAAATATTGTTGTGTGTTTGAATAAATTGAAAATTATAATAATCTTCAATAAATTCAATGACGCTTGTTTGACGCATGCATGTGCTTAAATGAACTTTAAGCGGAAAACTCCTAGCTTTTAATGAGTCGATCTGAACAGAAATTCATATACTAACGTCAACTGAGTTTACACACACACACACACACACACACACATATATATATATATATATATATAATATGCCAAATTTATATTGCAATCACAATCCACAAATTTCAACGTAATTAATGATGGAAAATAATAGAACGATGCATCTAGTCTAGATACAAATTAAATATTTCTTCCCGGTCCATGCAGTCTCGTGCTCCTTCTGCTCATTGCGCTTCAAGTCTTTTCTTTCCCACCATGAAATTGCTATGCGTCATATGTTATATCACTCAATGATGGACATAGTGAGGAAAGACTGATTTTTAATTAAAAAAAAGTCTATACAAAATAGAGATTACATACGGTATGGCAATATAGAATTTGAAATTTCTATGAAGCACTAGGCCTATGGAATAAAGTTTATATAATATTGATATTGATCTAGAATGAAAAAAATGGTGTTTTCAACTTAACATGAATTATTATAATATAATAAAATAATAGTATTGTTTATGTAATTATTGTGATATTTCACTTCAATTGATGTAAGCATAAGATATAAGTAAAATATTATAAGATATATATGAGCCATAAGTATTTAAACTAATATTAGTCAATAGATATAAAAGGTCTGTTTGGATACAAGTTAGAAGTATTTTTGAGAGCTTCTCCACTAAAAATATAGTACTTTTTTCAATACAGAACTTCCAAAAACACTTATAGTCTTGTATCCAAACATGCTCAAAAGTAAAATACATCTAGAAATGTATTTTATTTGTATTGCCGAGAGTTTGAATTTTATAACATAATTTTACGTAGTATTTCACCAAGATTATTATTATCAATCTAAGAGTAGGTATTTTCGAACAAACAACTTAATTTAATGGTTATTTGATATATATATATATATATATGTATCGTATGAGAATTTATATCATAAGTTTTATTGTAAAATTTATTTTAATAAGTTAACAAGCTTATTCCAATAAGTTGAAAAGTTATTGTAATAAATTAAAATTAATAAGAGAGTTAGAAGACATTTTTCAAAAGTAATAAATTATTTTTATAAAAAATTAAATGCTTTAGTGCCTGTTTGACTTAATTTATTTTTAAAAAATAATATTTTTCCAGCTGTGTACAAGATTTTTAAAAAAAATATTTCTCTAATTTTGATCAATTTTAAATGAATTACTAAATCTCAAGGTTATATCTAGGAATATATCTAGTTAAAGATTAAAAAAAACTATAAGTATTTAAAAGTATTTAATACCCAATATAACAACTATTTAATATATCAGGGTACTGCTGTAATTTACTATAAGTAATTTCAATGGTTTTTAAAAAAGCAGGGGATGGGAAAAGAAAAATAGAAGTGAGAATAACATTTTCAAAGTAGGACACGCTGTCCTGATCTGTAACGCATTTATCTGTTATCTATTTGGGCCTTTCCTTGGACTTTCTTGGTCTTTCACTTATGATTTGTTATATGTGAGCCCAAAAAAAGCATCAAGAAAAAGGCGGGATTTCCCTAAAGCCAACTCAATTTCGAAACAAAATCCCCATACTTTGGTATTTTGCAGTTCACTACAAATCACTAATCAGTAATGACAAATGGTAACGAGACACAAATGGTTATGATAAAGTTAACATTCTTGAAAAAATTAATTTTTAATCAGATTCTATGTCTAATTTCAGATTAATCAGAAAGAAATAAAAAATTTCAGATCAGATCCCAGTTCCACACATTCCAACATTTGAAATTCAATTTGAAAAGTCGAACGGCAAAAAAATAAAAATAAAAAAGCCACAGCAGTGACAACATCAAGGTGGACCTTCCCTTCCCCTCCATTTGTTTTAATCATATTCTGAGTCCCAAATTCTCAACAACTAAGCCTTTTCAGTTTTCACACTCACTCTGCTTGCTTTGGTGCGTGTCGGAGAGAAATGGAAAACAATGGTACTGAATCTGAGAATCCGAAAGAGAAAGGGATTCCAATTCACGGAGGGAAGTACGTTCGCTACAACATCTTAGGCACCCATTTCGAAGTCTATTCCAGTTACGCTCCCCCTCTCCAACCCGTTGGTCGCGGCGCATACGGCATCGTTTGGTTTGCTCACTCTCTCAACCCTTAACTTCCATCATTTTTATTTTATTTTATCCACAAATGTTACTATTTGTTAGTTTTATTAGAAATCTAGCTTTGGTAACTGTTCGGATTCATCAAAGTTCAGCTCCGGAAAAATAATACATTTTAATTTTACTAGAATAAAAAATTGTACAGGATAGATTCCAAAATTATGATATTTATAAGACAAAAAAATGTATTTTTTTTAATTTTTTTTAATTGATGGATGTTAGTTTTATTAAAAATGCCAATTTGGGAAATTCGAATTGGTGACCCCTCTCTCCTCCCTTTACCCTTCCTCAACTTCCATCATTACTACTCCATTTTTTCATTTTTCATTTTTATTTAATTAATTTAATGGTTTAGCTGTGCGACGAATTCGGAGACGAAAGAAAGAGTGGCGATAAAGAAGATTGGGAATGCGTTTGACAACAGGATCGACGCCAAGAGAACGCTCAGGGAAATCAAGCTTCTCTGTCATATGGAACATGATAACGTGCGCCTTGTTTTTTCTGATTCATTTATTTGTAGAATTAACAACTAATGATTTGTGCATATTTTTTTGTTTGATTTTGTCCATTTTCATGCAGATAAATAAAATAAAGGACATAATTCGGCCAGTGGAGAGGGAGAGTTTCAATGATGTGTATATTGTGTACGAATTGATGGACACCGATCTGCATCAGATTATACAGTCTAATCAGTCTCTCACCGATGAGCATTGCCAGGTAAGGACTTGTGTGTGTTTTTGCTTATTGCTAAGTGAAAGTGGTGCTAATTGTTTGAATTTTGGAATGTCTGGCTTATAAGTGTGCACGTGTCAGAGAAGTTATTGAGTTCGTGATAGTTAGTGTGGGTGTTAATGCAAAAGAATATGATTGAGTGGATGGTGTTTGTAAATTGAAAAAAGTGTGTATTGGTTTGGTATGAGAAGAGAGAGGAGTGGCATGAGAGTGTTGTGACTTGTGAGAGGGGTTTTGAAGGGTGTAAAGCCTGGATGCAGGGGTTATGGTGAGATATCTATAGAAGATGAGTGTTAGTACCATATTTTCTAACATATACTCTGTCATGAGTAAAACTTATTAAATAAGAGATGAGATGAGACTTGCAAAATTGTGATTTTCAACAAATTTTAGTCAATAATAAAGAATTTGTTTAAAAGAGTGTGTGACTAACTAATATTTCTCTTTATGGTAATAGGACATAGAGAGTTTACATTTATAGTGGATTTGTTTTCTTCTTTTTGTGGATAATGTGGACATATTTGTTGAATTATTGTTACTTTGTTTTAGTTCTTTTCCCATTCTTTTCTCCTTCCTTCCTTTCACCCTTTTTCTCTCTTTTGTCTTATTTTCACTTTTTTCTTCCCCTTTTCCATTCTCTTTCTGTCTCATTTACGATTTATCATTAGGTTCATCTACCACCGACCTCAATTAACTTGGATTAAAGGTGTTGTTGATGTTGATGTTGATTGTTACTTTGTTTGTGTTTTTAATTGTTATGCTTCCCATACAATTCGCATCTGTCCTGTCTACTAGAGTTTGTGAGGTGGGAAAAGGGTAAAATGTGTAGGACACACTGAATTACTGAAACTTACTATATAAAGCAATATACGTGATGAAGCACTTTAGAGTGATGAAGTTGAGTTCTAAACTGTTTGTTCAGTGGTTGTTAGGTAACCCTTTTTGATGGTATAGGAGATGAACAAAATTTTGCATAATGTTTCTTCTCATTTGTAAATGTAACCTAAGTACTGAACTAGTAACTACCAAGTACCACCAACGTTTTAGTTCAAATGGTTAGGAAGTTTGGTTTTGCTAAAACAAAGTTCCGGGTTCAAGTTAAGTCTTTGTGAACAGAGAAAATAGGTGTTAGGATAACTTTACCCCGTAAGTTATTCCATTAGCTCAACCCAGATTAGTTGGAATCTAAAGTGATTTCTTGATATGGAGGATTCAAGACAAAAAGGAAAAGTAACCTAACTAGTTGAGTGATCTTAGAAACTTGTTACTACTAAGATTGCTACTGTGAAAGTGGAACTGTTTATTTGGTCAAGCAATGTTGAATCAGTTTATAATACCATCTATTGTCGTCTGAGTACCTTCTATAAGTATGCAGTAACTAGTATCAGATGTTCTGATGTTTTTACTTGAAACTGATAGTGAATCATTATCTTACAAATTTAAATTTATTCATTATATTTTCGACGCATAGATTTGTATTTAACAAGGAAGTTGTAGCTCGTAAAGCTTAGGTAGTCTTTTAAATCATTGCAGTACTTCTTATATCAACTCTTGCGAGGATTGAAGTACATCCACTCTGCAAATGTTCTGCACCGAGATCTAAAACCAAGCAATTTACTTCTCAACGCAAACTGTGATCTCAAGATATGTGACTTTGGGCTTGCCAGAACAACCTCTGAGACTGACTTTATGACTGAATATGTTGTCACTCGATGGTACAGAGCCCCTGAATTGCTACTAAATTGTTCAGAATATACTGCAGCTATTGATATTTGGTCGGTTGGTTGCATTTTGATGGAGATAGTTAGAAGGGAGCCTTTATTTCCAGGTAAAGATTATGTCCAACAGTTGGCCCTTACAACTGAGGTATTTGTTCTTTTTCTTAATCTCTTCAATACTGGCCTTGTGTCGAATTGGCAGATAAATTTAATATGCTAGGATCTTTGTCTTCTGAAGTCTGTTTTAATTAGTATTAGTAGTTAATACAAGCTTCCAAAGAACAAATTCCTCATAATCATCTCTCAAAATAGTTACTAGGTTCACCAAATGACTCGGATCTTGGATTCCTCAGAAGTGATAATGCAAAGAAATATGTTAAGCAGCTCCCACATGTAGAAAAGCAATCCTTTGCAGAGCGGTTTCCTGACATGTCCCCATTAGCAATTGATCTTGCTGAGAAAATGCTGGTCTTTGATCCCTCCAAGCGCATAACTGGTATGTCTCTCTTTATGGATAACAACCCTTTATGAGAATAAAAGGGTTATGCACTGACAGTGTAAAAAGTTTTACACAGTTATACAATCACAGCTCATCATGTATGGTAAGTTTGTTGACTTTTAAAATAATTATTTTAAAGTAATTCAAATGATGATTTGTGATCGGATAACTATTTAAAATTATTTTACAATGTCAGTACATAGGCATTAAACTCATCCTTTATTTTGTATTGTTCTTAATTTCTTTGTAAGTTTTTATTTCTTTTCTATGGTTGCGTAGTCGAGGAAGCCCTGAATCACCCCTATATGGCAAGTCTTCATGAGATCAACGAGGAGCCCACTTGCCCAACTCCTTTCATATTTGCTTTCGAACAGACAATTCTGAACGAAGAAGATATAAAGGAGTTCATATGGAAGGAGTCTCTAAACTTCAGCCAAGATCATCAGATGTTGGAATAGCCTTTGGCAGAATGGTTTTTTATCATTAGATTCTATGGAGTTTCATAATACGGGTTTGGTTGGAGTTGGGTGGGAAAGTGGTTTTAGTTTTCTAAAACATGTCATAAATTGTTGTTTTTAGAGGTTTGGAGTTGCAAGTGCTGCATGTGATTCTGTAATCTGTAATCAGAGTGATTAGGGAGATAGGTTCTCCCAATTCCTTTGTCCATAGAGGGCAACGTGTTTTTCTTTTTCTTTTATTTCTTGGGGAGGATTATGGTACCCCCAAAGCGTTGGTGCTTCTTATACATAAGAGAGGGGCATAATCATATGCCTCCAAGGTCCAAGACGTTGTCTTCTTCGGCTTCGCATTGTATAAATATCCAAATATAGTAGTTATACAGAAGTTATTGAAGTTAAGCCACAATAAAGTGCTTCTTAGTTTTGGGTGCTTATAGTTGTGGTTTTGTTTTCGTTATTTGTCTTTCACTTTGAAATTTAGTGATACTTCTTTTATGTTTTCTAAAGACTTTTTAGGTGCTTGTAAGTTATCTTTTCCTTCAGATTATACAGTATTCTAGCAGTCCTACTGGCTTGCAAGTTCCACGTGGAATTTGGCTCCACGAAATTGTGAAATTCACTTTGGAAGATAAAGCAGAGAGGGATAATTGTTATTTAGAATTTTTTTAATATCATAATTTATTTTACATATACAAACATTTTATTATAATATTAATAACTTAGATTTAATTAATGATTACCGCTTTATCCTTTATTTTTTTAAGTTAAACTTTAGAAGAAATGAATTCATGAATGTGTTGCAATTTTCCCTTTACCTTATCTCGCTTTTTTCTCTTATTGTGTAAAGCATGGGTAAATTGTAGTTTAGTTTATGAGCATACCATATCTGACTCGTTTCATGGTGGTTTATTGTGAACTAAGTTTATAGAAGTAGTAAAAAATATACTAACGACAATGATGATCATAATTAATATGGTATTTTAAATCCATAATATTAACTGGGACAATTGTTGACTAATAATGATTATCATGACAAATTGACAATAGTATTAATTGGTAGTTATGGAGACAACATGACGACGGTAGTTATAACATTTATTATTAGTTGTGTTTAGGGGTGGATCTAGACGGATCAAATATAAAATAAATAATTTTATAATAAAAATTTATATTAACTATTATTTTATAAAAAATTCTAGAATTTATTAAAATGAATTTCGACTAATGATTTATATAACTTAATATTTTTTTTATTATAGGATGTTAATGGTATGAAATATATATTAACTTTGTTGATGATTAATATTTGTCGGAGAATCTAACTGATTATTTTTAGTAGAGTCTTTTCTTCTAATCACAATTTTTTTATCCATAATATTTGAATCCAAGACTTTATTTGAGGGGACTGAATTCACTACTACTCAAATCAACAATTTATTAGTATACAACTTTATATTTGGTTTATTTTTCCAAAATTTATATCATGATGTTTAGATTCATAGATTCAAAGCTAGACTCATTCAACTTGAAATTAAAAGTAGATTGAAGCCTAGAAATGATAAAAAAAACAATTAATGATGAAATACATAAGAGAAATAAACTAAAAAGAATATATGAATAATAATAATAAAAAGGGATAATAGTTATTAGTGTGTCTCAAAATTCAAGTTATCAATTTTTTATGTAGTGTAAGTTTATCTCAAAGTCAAAAATTAATTATAAATAATATTTAATTTCTCAAATTAATTATAACTAAATTAATATAAAAGAAAGGATAATAAAATCATTTGATTACAAATGTAAATATTTATAATCTTTAAAATAACAATAATACATTATATAAGAAAAACATATTAACAAAGGGAATAAGTAACGTCAAATATTTTGTTTTAAAAAAAATAAATGTAATTATTTCAATTTAAAGACTATAAAAAATAGTATTTATAAAAAAATATTTGTTTGAAAAAGAGAAAAATATATCATTATTTTTGTGATCAATACTATAAAAAGAATAACATGTTTTGGAAAAATAAAAATAATACTTAAATACTATTATTTATTTATATAATAAAAGTCTTAAAATAAAATAATTAATTTAACATTAAAATCTCATATTATATACATTACAAATATAGTTTTTTTAAAAATCAGGGGGGCTAAGGCCCCTTTCATGTGTACCTACGTCCGCTCTGGTTGTCTTAGTGGAGATTACCTGAATTTTGGCAATTTAGAATTTGCAACAAATACCATTCTCAAAATCTAAAGTAATTAGTAACATATGATTATGCTAAAGTTGAGGCAATTACATTCACTTCGTTTCAGTAAGTTATCGATTGTGTGTTTGGATGGGTGATGAGTTGAACTCATCGTGATTTTTTGAAGCAATAAATTTTGAACTTATCTTAATTTTATACTCATTATGGTTTTCTATTACCAAATCAAACAAACTATGAGAATTGATACGACAAAATTTGCGGAGTGTGGACTTCATATCTTGGCCAAGAATAGCACTACCTGGTAGGTTCCTGCTGCTTTCCATGGCCCCAGGTTTTGATTCTTTTAAGAAAAAAGGTCTTAAAATGGAATTGGTAAGCTAAAAGTGATTGTGATTAGGAAGATTTATTTTCTCTCTGTTTACTTCCTAGAATAAATCTTGTCACTCGTTTTGAATGAAATGTCAATTAATGTTGGGTCCACTAGCAAGTTACTAGCCTTTAGTTGATTAGTCACTAATGAGTTGTACTTAAGTTCTCAGTGAAACTTGAGAGAAGTTTAAAATAAAAATCGGAATGGGTGACATTGAGGTTTATGATATTGCTCAGGTCTTGAAAAAAGTAATTAAAAGAAAAACCACACTTTGGCATTTTAAGCACCCTATATCGAGCTAATCATTTCATTTGATGGATGCTCACTAAACACAAGCAGAGCTAATTGATTTTGTGTCCACTTTTTATTCTTATTAGTATATTCTTTATTTTAATGCAATCTTTCAAAATGTTAAATGATTTCTTAAGGATGTATTAATTTTTTAAATATATGTTTATTTCTAAAAGATAAGTTGAAGTTGAAACTACTTGAACTAAGAATCTATTTAATTTTTTTATGAAAATCTAAGAATTCTGTTAAGAATGATAAAAAATTATAAATAATATATTTTAAAAATTAATACATATTTAAGGGACAAAATAGACAATACATTAACAATTTTACATTATTATTTAATAAAAAATAATCATATATGATAAGTTTATTAACTTATATAATAATTATTTTAAAAGTCATAATAATAATCATTTCTTAAAATCATTTAACGTTATGAAAAACTGCATTAAAAAACTTTAATAGTTGTGCACTGCTAGCTAGCGTAAAAATTTGTATATAATCAATAATTAAAAAATATCATTTTATAATTTTTAAGATTATTATTATACAAGTCAATAAACTTATTATAATATATATTATAATTTATGATTGGATGTTAGTGTACATACTATTTGTTTGTTTTTTTTAAATAGGTAATCACTTTTTTAAATTTTAACTCAATCCAACTGTTATTACTCATTTTTAATAACTATTACACTTTTATGTAATTAGATAAATTTATTTAACACTTGGATTAAATAGATAATTTTTTTTATAAAATAGATACTTATTTAGTTATGCCATTGTTAAATTTGGGATGTAAGAACTAAACTACAATTCCTCCTAAAGAAAAGTAAAGACGCACCTAATGCTTTCATAAGCACCGTATTTTCTTTCCCCCTCCTGTCTTACATAAAACCTTAGCGCATGTTAACAACCCTTACTTACACAACTAGTAGAAGCTCTGCTCATTCAGTATTTGCCTTCATTTTTTTTTTCTCTCGTCGGCATAGTGTGGCAATGTAAAATTGTGTTGCTTGTTCTTTCATCACATCAACCTTCAAAAGCTTCAAACAATTTGCTCTAATTTGATCCAACGAGTTTATCGTTGAAGATAACTTACACATGTAAATTATATTTTCAAATTTATGATGACTATTATGATTAACTAACACATATGGGTAAATAAAAGAAAACAATAAACATGTACACCTGTTTTTGGAGCACCGAGAAGCACTGGCATGCAGCAGCATCAATCACAGTGAAAATCGTTTCTCTCAATTGTGGATGATTGATTTAGGTAAACGATTTCTAAATACTTTTGGAAATTGATCTAACGATATGATTAACCATAATTACCGGTCTTTGCGGTTAAATTCATTGTTTTGTATTTTAAATTTCAGAATATCATATTTATAAAAACACAATTAATTTTTAAGTTAATAAGTATATCTCTTATCATATGTCGCATGATTATTAACTGAAATTTCAGTTGATTTGGTGTGGTGATCTAGGACCACCTAATAAGTAATAATTTTTTCCTGCATAAAGAGTCATAATTTTTGTTGTTGATTAATTAGGTATTTTTGACCAAAAATTTAATAATTAATCTCTTTGAGATATTGAGATTCATTTAAAAAGTTGACTTTGTTCAACAAATATTCTTTCATAATACAATTTAATGATTAAATTTACATTCTCATATTTAAAAGATAAAATTATCTATCAAATATATCACACCATATTAACCAAGAGAGCCACCATTTTATTTAAAGTTTAAACTGAACCGGATAGTTTATACCATGATATCTTTAAATCCAAATTCCATGAGCACTACTAGTCCTCGAGGGAGATCTAAAGGTTGTCTACCATTTGTTTTCGTTCCAACTTTATCTATGATGTGGTCATCCACCTGTACAATTAGAATCCCCTCAAGGAAAGTTGCTTAAAATATGTGGTTCTGGAGTTTGGTTACATCGTATATAAAACCATAGTATATTCTATTCTAGTAAAGTAGATAGGCACATGATATTGAAAAGATAGCAGCAAAAAGAAGTTAAGACAGAAAAGAATCCCAATTCTCAAGGCTAACGGTCCTACTCAATTTGTTAGTCTTGTTGTTTTTCCACTCCTTTTTTTTCTTCTTTCATAGATTCAACCTTAACTTAATGTAGATTCCAAAATTAGTAACCAAACTAGATTACAGTTTCTAAAATATACATTTCTCTTTTTCATTTGTTTTAATTAAAAAAAGAAAAGAAAAGGGTAATTATTCATTGGGTAAATCAAATCTCATCTTTACCATCATGCTAATTAATCATTTCCAGAACTTCAAATGCATTTAGAAATTACCATAAAGACCGTTAAATTGGCTCGGACCACTTCATTAGTGAAATGCAAGTTCTGCAATTCCGACAGCGCATAACAATTATTTAGCACGATGCCTTTTTCTTCCTTAATTTCAACCATTTTCAACTAGTTCCTCTTCATGTCTGTTTGTGAAAAAAGATTCTCACGCATAACCACGATGACTGATTTATCTTTTAGTTATGATTCACTTCCTCTTACTTTAACCAAGATTTTAAAGTTAAAAAAACTACTATTACGATTAGTTAGCAACTCGACTTATGAATTAACACTGCTAAAACAATATGATATTTTTCAGACAGAAAGTGAGAGAGAGAGAAATCTCCGCAGATTCGCTAAACTATTAATAGACATAATATCTAGTATAAATTGTCCAAAATAAATAGAAGGTTTTACTTACATCTAAAAAAAAATCAGCCATACATTCTTCCCGACCTCAAGTCCAATATATATATATATATATATTTCATATCAACCTAAAATCCAATGTAAATTAAATGAAAATAAAGATAAACACATAAAGTAGCAATTGACACATAAAACAGTAATAGACACTCCCTCAAATAAGAATTTCAACTGAGCAACATCTTTTCAAACCTAGCTAGGATAAATTCCACAGGACCATCTGAATAAATAAAGATATATGTGCTTCTCATTCTCCTCCTCTTATGTAAAAGTATTGTAAGTTGTAACATCTTCCCTGTCATTTTTCTCATCTCTTACAATCACTCACTAACGCTTAATAATATTAATAACACATAAAAATTTGCTCAAGTTCACGCGCACAAATAAAATAACCTACATTACAAGCAGCACTATAGTTTCAGATCTTCATCACCAACACAACAAGGACCAAAGTCCCCTAATTTAAGTATGGAAAAAAATATTTTCTATTATCATTAACTTTAGCATGAACATTTAAAGAATTGAAATCTAATTGATAAGATTAATACAATGATGCAAAATTCTATTGCGTTTATATATGAGAGAAAAAGAAAATTTAATTATCTGTGTGTATAAATTTTTCTTGGATCAATATCAAACACATATAATTAACAAATTGATCTTTAACCTAGTGAGTTTGAGGATACCATCACCTCTGATCTAGAATAGAAAAAAAATTGAAACATAATCATATACTGAATGGACAATTGGATATATACAAAATAAGAAGAAAAAAAGTAGAGGCAAGTGAGTGTGTATCAACTGTCAAGGCACTTGCTTAGAGTGGTGCATGTATGTACCAAAACGACGGCGTTTTGGGGGTTTGTGGGTTTGAAGAGAGAACCTTTATACGCGAGATGAGTGAGCCACGTGGTGGGATCCAGATCTGGAAGATCGTATTGGATTCGAAAGGGTGTACATAACCTCGCGGCATTTGATTTTTTCCACGTCAGCAAATCAACTCGTCTCGAACGCGCCACATCACGTGGGCCCAGCGTCCTACGTGGAGCACCGAGCCATTCACGCCTTCATTTTGTACACGTCAGTGTCCCCAGAATAATATCTTCTCTCCCACTCTCTCTTTTCGCTTCGCTATTTCTCTGCCAGTCAAGTGTTTTTTCCATTAGAAAAAAATTGTTTTCGGCGGAATAACATAAGAAAATAAAAGAAAAACGGATTAGGAGAGGAAAAAAAGGCTTGTGTGAGAGAAATGTTAGAACCTTGTTTTTGATTTTTTTTTTCCTCTTCGATTTTGATTTTTTTTCTGTTGTAGTTTTGTTGTTGTTGCTCTCTCTATTTTCGAAACGAGATTGGAGCTCTGACTTTGTGATTTTTGAATTTTATTTTTTGGATTGTTTTTTCCAAGTTGCTGCATCGAGCTTGCAAATGGAGGTTTGGTTCCTGTCAGTGAAGCTCTGAAGGTTTGTTTCATAGTTCTATGATTCTGTTTTTTTAATTTTATTTTTTATTTTTATAATTCGCTCTTGCTGTGGTTTTATTTTACTGGAAAATAAAATAAAATAAACAGTTAAAACGCGATTTTAGATTGTGTTTTCTGCAATTATTTTTTATTCAGTTTGGTTTAGACAAGTAGAAGATTCGTTGCTATATTTGTGTGAGACATTAACCGTTTTACTTTTGAATTTGGTTCCATTCCCTAATTTCTGAAGTCTGTGCTAATATCTTCATGTATAATTAATAATTTTTGCATTAAATTTATAGTTATTAACTTATTATATTTTTTTCAAAAAATAAAAACTTATATTTATTTCTCATGATGATTGAAATAAAAATGGCTCTTCCATTTTATTCCTGTCCTTCAGTGCATCTGGTGTTATATAAGGTGAATAAAAATTACTGAAAAAAGAAAGAAATAAAAGAAGATGATATTTTCAATTATAGTTTCGGGGTTTGGGTTTTATCTTGTCTTATTATATATGCCTCTAACTGTTCGAATTTCTGAGGTTTGCTGATATCTCCATGTAAATAATCTTGTGAAGAGTTTCTCATGTATGCATGTCTAATCAGATTCCGTCCGCAGTTTTTGTAAGGATGGTAAGTGAGCTTAGTTATTATATTCATTTCTCAGGATATTGGTATGTATGGAAAGTTATACCTAGTGCTGAGACAGAAGCTTTGAGGGTTCTTTGATGCAGGAACAGATTGTCGTTCCATTTCTTTAAATATGCAATGAAATTTTTGATTTTGAGCTTTTCATTTCTGTCGGGGGGCTGGAGTTTGGAGGTATGGTTCTGTATTTTATATCTTAACTAAATTACTACTATGTAAATATTATCAAGTCTATTTTTGTCATGTTTAGTCTGTTAACAATTACCACAAGCAATTACTGATTTTACTCCCTATGATATGTGTGTGTGTTATGTAAATTTGTTTTGTCCCCTTGGGTGGATAGGGTTGGTTTTTCTGAATTATGATGGGAAAAGTGCTGACTTGACTGATGGATAGGGTTGTGTTTCCAGAAATTGATAGTGCTTGGGATCTGGAGACTCCATGATTCACTTGGGGAGGATATCACGTTTGTGTGTTAATTTCTCACTATGTTTTTTCAGTGTGGTTGATATAGGCTGATCCGATGAACAATAATGTTGGGAAAGGGGAAAAAGGTTTGGCAGAACAAAATCATATGTTTTTTAACAAAAAGAGTCTCAATAATGGAGGGGTAGGCTCTGGATCATCAACTGAAGATGACACAAGATTTAATAAGGTGGCTGAAGATGGAAACAATGGGTTGAGGGGCCTGATTCAAATCCATGGGAGCTTGCAGGTTTCACAACAGCCTCCTCAAGGGCCAGTCGTATGCTGGGAGAGATTTCTCCCTGTAAGATCTATAAAAGTTTTGCTGGTGGAAGATGATGATTCGACACGCCATGTTGTGCGTGCTCTGTTACGGAATTGTAGTTACGAAGGTATTAGTGTTGTCTTTGTGGTAAATCATGCCTTAGCACCAAGGTTAACAAATTGAGATTCAAGTTGTGAATTGCTAAGCTATTTTTTTAATCATTAATTATAATTTGTATCAAATTGTAAGATTAAGAAGCAAGGAAAAATTGACTCCAAACGTATCATACAAATGATATATAGTGTTCCATGTAATAATTTTGAACTAGAAATAGATAAAACAGCTTAACTTTAAGTCTCATAAAATAAAAGTATTAGTTATATTAGAGTCTGTGAAGCCTCTATTTTGGAAGAATGGAAATGAAGCAATGAAACAACCAAATAGAGTCCATGCATTGAATGAGTGAGTGACAAATAAAGTAGTAGAATAATCAAATAGCATAAGTTTGGGTGTGCTCCTTTAATTCCTTTTCATTTAACAATTTAAGCTCATATAACTCTTCAATTACTTTCATGAGAATTAGGAAAGAAAAGTAAAAAGACAAAAAAGTAATGAATCGTTGAATCATGTGATTCATATCAACGATACAAAATTGCACTAATTAATTCATGCATAACAAGATTCAAAGTCATTTGAGATTAATCTGATGCTATGAATTTATTGCAATGCTACCCAAGCCCCTATCATAGCACTACCCCTAAGAGTTGATGTCTCAGCGGCTGGCTCCCGCTCTGCGATGCTTCACTCAGCCTTTCTAGTTAGTCCCTCCATAGGTAGTCTTTTTTGAGACACCGACAACTAGCTCTGATACCAATTAATAAGCTCCCAAGCTTGGGGAATCCTCCCTTAAGGGGGGAGAACCAAACACTTAAATACTCCACCAAACATCCCATACTACTCGATGTGGGAGTTAGGCACTTGATAATACCTAAGCCCCTTATCATCCCTTAAACCCTTTCCCCCCAACTCCTTTTAAGGCTTACTATGTGTCTCCCCCTGAAAATAAAAACTAATACAAACAAGATTTTATCTTTTGTACCAATTTGTTATATTTTTCTCAGTAGAAAAAATCTTACCATGCACCTTT
Source organism: Glycine tomentella (assembly GCA_007407185.1). Lineage (NCBI taxonomy): Eukaryota > Viridiplantae > Streptophyta > Magnoliopsida > Fabales > Fabaceae > Glycine > Glycine tomentella. Next base: position 141,091 of record PYAF01001219.1, on the reverse strand, counting down.
CTTTTACAGATTTGAGGCTGGACTTCCAAGATTAATTAGTTTTTGCATTGATTTTAGATTGAGTCTGCCTAGATAAAAAAAAAAATTCAACTTTTTGATATGAAGTAAGTTTCAACTTTTTGATGGGCTCTATGTTTTATGCATTTATTATACAGTCTTGCTTTATTTTTACTGTTGAATGATTCTTAGCTATGTATACCCTCTAGGGAGGTCCCAGTATTGGTATACAACCTTTCAGTTCATGTATTTTACTCTGTTCAGCAGTTATTTGAGAGAGATATTCTTGTGTGTTTTATATTGAAACATGAAAGGTAACTTGTACATAGAGGGAATAATGTTGTGTTAATGCCAAATGTTAAGCTGAAATGCGAGGATAATACTTCCTAATTTCCAGTACAGATGTTAATTACAATCTTTTTACTTACAAATCTGTGAATAAATAGTCAAACTTGGGCCTTGGGGTGAATTTAATTGCATCTTTATATTTATTTGACTTTGATGTAAACTGAATTTCCTCTCTAGCAAATAGGTGCTTGAACAATTAATGCCATAATTCTTAAAATCTATTTTCTTTATCTATGGTTTTACAGTCACTGCTGTTTCCAATGGTCTTCAAGCGTGGAAAGTCCTGGAAGATCCAGAAAATGGCATTGATCTTATCCTAACAGAGGTAGCTATGCCTATTTTGTCTGGAATAGGTCTTTTGTGCAAGATCATGAGCCACAAAACTCTGAAGAATACTCCTGTGATTAGTAAGTGGCGTACCAAAGTTATACTATTTTACCAAATTTAAGTATATATTTTCAATGACTATTGCTCATGTGGTGTTTTGTTTATTGCACATGTTCAAATGCATGCAGTGATGTCATCTCATGATTCTATGGGTATAGTCTTTAAGTGTTTGTCAAAAGGCGCAGTTGATTTTTTAGTGAAACCTATTCGGAGGAATGAACTTAAAAACCTCTGGCAGCACGTTTGGAGAAGATGCCACAGTGTGAGTTGATTTACATTTTGTCTCAGGCATGTACTGAAACAAGTTACAGTGTTGTTTTTATCAAAGTGAGTTACTTCATTTCTTCCTTTGAAAAGTAAAAGAATGTTATATTTGTGTGTTTTGAATACAAACACTTATCATTGGGATAAAGATACCTTGTTTGGAATAGGCAACAATCCTAAGAAAATACTTAAGCTTTCCCAATTCCTTCTTTTCAAACTAGGTTCCCAATTTCTCCCTCGTAACCTTCTTTTTAGTGTAATCATTACTTGCAATGATCATATCATCCACATAGAGCAAGAGTGTAAATTTCTCATCATGTGAATGTTTTATGAAAAGGGTTATGACCATTGTAAGATGTGTGTAGTACCACATGTCAGGATGCTTCATTTTTAATAAGGATATCCTATAATTACGGATACAATGAAAGAATAAAAATCCCTAATTACTAGCTATACATCTTTCCATATTCCCCTATATACATACACTCAAATCATATCTTTACAATATCCCTCAAGTTGGAGCATATATGTCATATTAACCCAGCTTGTTACGAATGTAGTCAACATGAGAGCCCTTGAGGGATTTAGTGAACATGTCTGCCAATTGGTCTTTGGAGCTAACAAAGTCATTGGTGATTTCCCCTGAGTGCACCTTCTCCCTTGCATAATCGCAGTCTATCTCAATGTGGTTGGTTTGTACCTGGAAGACTGAATTGGATGTGATGTGGAGAACAACTTGATTGCCACATATGAGCTTGGTGTCTGGAGTGTCTCCAAATTTTAATTGTTGGAGAAGTTACCTAAGCCATGTAATATCATATGCAGTTGTTGCCATAGTACAGTTTTCAGCTTTGGCACTGGATGTAGCCACTATTGGCCAGCAGTGTTGTTAATGGCGTGTGGTGGAGAGCCCAAAATCCGCCATAAACATATGGCGGATGGCATGGCTGTCATAAAAATATATATACACACCCACACACACATATAAATACCCAAAAACAGTAGATGATAGTAAATACAAAAAAACAATCAGTAGATAACAGTAAATATAAAAACATTAAAGGCAGCAAATATAACAGCATATAAATACTAAAAACAGTAAATAATATAACAGCAAATAAAATGATCAAACTGCCCTGCTTCATATAATAACAACCTAGTTCAGAACCTCATAGTCAAAAACAGCAAGATTCTAATAAAACATCTAGTTCAATATTTCTGAATTCTGATATAATAGCAAAATGATAAACAGAAAACATAATTCAACGTAAACCAAAACATAAATGTCCTAAATTTCTTATCCTCTGGCTCTTCCTCATTTCCATCATAATCAATTTCATTCATATCCAACGGAGCATATCCCTCCTCCTCTTCTCCAGATTCTTCAATTTCCTCAGACTCAGAGCTCTCAAATTCTGTTTGTTCATTGAACCTCATGGGCTTTCCCTTTTCCTCTTGAGGTTGAAGTTGCAGCTGGACCTTTCTTGGAAGCATGGGCAGCTCCAATAATAATACCACCACTTGATGGCTGCTTTCTTTTTTTGCTGCTAGTTTTCCTCCTTGTATACATTCCAATTAAGTGTGGTTCATCAGCATGAACCAAGGCATTATCATCATCATCCACTTGTCCCACTAACCACTCATTGCACTCATCAATGTCATTGAGTGTAATAGGGTCAATTTCATCCCAAATATTATATCTTTGAGCAAGCTGTTGGTTATACTTAATGTAAACTAAATCATGCATTTTTTTATGGTCCAGCCTATTTCTGTTTTTTGTATGAATCTGCGTTATCAACAAGCAAAGGGTTGATTAGCTTCTTGATACAGCAAAAATAGTTATGAAATAAGTCCTGAATTATAATCCTTACTTGCTCAAAAACATTCCAATTGTGTTCACATCCTGATGCACTACATGTCAAGCTCAAAATCTTGACAGCTAGCTTCTGCAAGTTTGGAGTTGCATGGCCATACATTTTCCACCATTGAGCTACAAAACCAAAGGATTGACTTAAAATTTAAACATTAAAACTCTAAACACATAAATTAGGAGTTGTTTTCATAGTTTCTCACCTGGAGCTGTAGTATTCCTATTTGCTCCTGCCTATTCATCACCAACATATTACCAGCACTCTTATAAATTGGCAACTCAATCAAATTTTTTTGTTGCACTTCTTTACTTGACAGTTGGCACCAACCTCTTGATGCAAGCATACAGCCCATTATTAACCTCCAAAATCTTGTAATCGTATGTCTTACCAATTCCCTCTTGTTTGTGAAATGTCTCAATAAACTCAAGGTACTAGAGTGACTATAGATAAACCCAACAAGACTAACTCCCCTATGAATTGTCTTTATTGGTCTTTTCTCTTCCAACATCCTACCAGTTAAAACATAATTGCTTCCATTTTCCGTGATAACCTGAACAACATCGTGTTCTCCAATCTCCTCTACAAGGGAATAAAGCAATCACCTGTCTTCACAAATTTAGAGCCATCAATGGACTTCACAAACATTGTCCCTGCAGGAGAATTCACCAGAATATTAATAATGCTTCGTTGCTTCTGGTCAGTCCATGCATCTGACGTGATAGAACAGCCATGTCTGCCCCACTGCGACTTATGATCCTTCAACAAATTTTCAGTGAATTCCATCTCCTTGTTGAGCAGTGGAACTCTAATATCATGATAACTAGGAGCTGGCAGATTTGGGCCGTAGGCAGCAATGGCATCAATCATATCCTGAAAGCTATTCAGTTTAACAAGGTTGATCGATAAGCCAGCTTGATACCAAAAACGAGCAATGTACGGATGAACATCTGCCTTCAGAGTTCTGTCACATAACTCTTTAATGTTAGCTTGCCTTAGCTTGTCCTTCTATCTCTTCGATATTGCAAATGGTGGATTTCTGCAAAACATATCCATGGGCCCTTTTTAGCAACATTCTTTTTGCCTTTAACATTGCTAGCTGCTGCAGGAATTTGAATTTCATCTTCCGATGAGAGATCATAGGCCACATTTGGAATCTCAGAATTTTCTCTCTTCTGTTTCTCTAAAGCAAGGTTCAGAAGCTCTTCTCTGACTTCCTTTGGACACTTAAAGCAACTTTTAACGTTTCCACACTTGTGTCTTTTAGTGGCTCACCTTGACCAGGAAGAAGCTTGGCAGTAGAATCCATTGGAGTGTTGTTAGGGCGACAATCAAGCATACTTGTCTCAGTTAGGATGTCCAAAGCATACTTTCATTGGGAAACAACAATGCCAGATAAGGATTGGACAACCTCAATGCCTAAGGAATATCTGAGCGAACCTAGGTGTTTCGTCTAAACTCATTGTGGATCTTAGCTGAATCATCGCTAGTGATGACAATATCATCAATGTAGACAATGAGGTAAATGCATAGGCCAGACAAAGTGACGAGAAAACATTGAGTGATCATCTTCATAGCAAGTCATGTCTAACTAGAGCAAGGCAGGGTTGATTGCTTCAAGCCATAGAGGGATTGATGAAATCGACATACAAGGCGAGAATCTCCAGAAACGGTAAAGCTTGGTGGTTGCTCTATATAAACATCTTCTTGTTGCACACCATGTAATAAGGCATTTAAATGTTCAATTGGTGAACAGGCCAATGATAGATGACAACCATGGTAAGGAAAAAATGAACAAAGGAGATTTTGGCCTATAGTCAATGCCAGAAATTTGAGTGTAGCCTTTATCGACAAGGCGAGCCTTATAACGATCAGGGTTTCCATCTGGGCCAATTTTCACTGTATAAACCCACCAACAACTAATTGGAGTCTTACCAAGGGTAAGGAAACAAGCTCCCAAGTATCTTTGACATCGTTTGCTTCCAGTTGGCATCAGTCACGGTGTTACCAGTAGACTTAAGATAGACATAGAATCCAAAGAAGAGATAGGAGGGAGATAATTGATCATAATTTAGAACATAAGCATAAAAAGGATTAGGTTTTCAAGAGGACTAAATACCTTTGTGAAGGGCAATGGGAAGTTTTGGTGCAGGCGACATTGGTGGTAGAGTGCTTGGAGTAAGAGATGAACATGAGATGATATCGCTGGTGGAGGTGCTTGTGAGCAAGAGTTGGAGAGGAAGTTGAGACACAGACCACCAACAACAATAGGTGATGTGATCCTTGAGACTCATGTCCTGCTCCAAGCGTTCATCTTGTACGCTGATCCTGTACAAGAACAAAGTTGTTAACAAGCATGACTAAATAATCAAGTGCATGGGTAAGTTTGCTAATGAAAATTAATTAAAGGGATAGCCAGGAACATATAAAACATAATTGAGGAAAAGGTTGGGAAGGGGTTGAGCTTGTTTAATGCCTCTAACTTGTACCCAAGAGCCATATGCGAGAGTGAAAGATGAAAGCGAATCCAAAAAAGACAAACAAGGGAGACAAGAAATTGATCACTAGTCACATGATCAGAGGCACTAGAGTCAAGGATCTAGGGTCCAAGAGAGGATTGAGACATAAAGGCTACAAGATTACCAGACTAATCTGCAGTATGGAAGATGATGCGGAAAATAAGTGGTCTAGAGTTGAAGAACATCATGATATTTAGCAGCAGAAATAGTGGTCTATGCGCTTTTAATCTTTGTCCACACTCTTATATGCATCAATGCTCCAAACTTATAAAAACAACTCCAATCCTCAAGTAAAATATTCTCCACCACTTAAGGGATTAAATAATTCATAAACTTAGAAATAAATGTAATATTAAATAAGACTAGGTAAAAAATGGAAGAGAATCTTCATCACTGACTTAGTCTTATTTACTTAGGAACTTCATAGTTAAGCGTGTTTGACTTGGAACAATTATGGGATGGGGTGACCTTCTGGGAAGCTTTTCAGAAAGTGACTGAGGCTAAAGCATGCTGAAAAGTCTCATGTTGGTTTGTGGGAACAGTCATTAATCCTAGAAGCAACCGAAATAGATTGTCGAAGTTTCCAAAAGAGCTACCTATTGAGGGTTCTGACCAACGGAAAATTGAGTGAAGTCGTGTGAAGTGCCGTAAAGTGTGAGCCGTCGAGACGTCAACAATCAAGGGCGTTACACATAAAACCCAAGGAGGAAATAAAAGAGACCACTAGAGGAAATTCATAATGATGCGAGAGGATCAATAGGTGAAACCACTGGAGATGGTTGTGGTTGTCGATGAGAGGTGAATAGTGGGGGTGGTGTAGCAGGTACTAGTGGGGTTTGAACAATATGTGGGATAGTCAAAGTAGCTTCTTCAACGGTGGAAGTAGTGAAGAAGGGATAAGACACAAAGAAAGTCTTGTTGGTAGAGACCAAATACTGTTGAAAAAGAAAAAGGTATGAGAAGTGCATCACCCCAAAAGCAGAGGGGCATTATAGTGCAATAAAAAGGTATGAGTTATTTCAACTAGGTGACAATTTTTCCATTCGGCAACACCATTGTTTTGTGTGGGCACATGACATTTAATGTATAATCACCTCCTGTTAGAAAGGACTGAAACTAAGAAGACAAATATTTGCAAGCATTATCAATTTGTAAAATTTTAGTCCTAAACTGATTTTGAATTTCACGTGAGAAACCTTGAAAAATAGAGAAGACATCAAAATGTTTTTTCATCAAGAAAACCCACATACAACAGGAAAAATCATCAATAAATGTGACTAGAATTTCTGAATTGTGTCTTAACCAGATCACACACATCTTTGTATATTTACAATAAATACCAAAAAAATATGAGTGCTGATTCTAAGGCTAATAAGGTATTAATTAGGGATTCTACCACTAATTCTAACACTCCTTCAAGCTGGAGCATGTATATTATATGCACCAAGCTTGTTACATATATGTTCAACCCAAGGTCCTTTAAGAGACCTAGTAAAAATATTAGTCAATTGTCCATTGGGACCAACAAAGTCAGTCATGATTTCCCCAGACAACACCTTTTGTCTTGCAAAGTGACAATCTATCTATATGTGTTTAGTCTGTTCATGGAAGACCGTATTAGAGCAATGTGAAGAGCGGTTTGATTGTCACAAATAAGCTTAGTGTCCTGAGTGTCATCAAATTGTAATTGTTGGAGTAGTTGCCTAAGTCATGTAATTTTGCATGCAGCTGCTACCATGGCACAGTCTTAAGCTTCGACGCCGAATCTAAGAACTATATTTTGCTTCTTGTCTCTCCATGAGATCAAATTCCCTCAAGGCAAAACACAATAACCAGAGGTAGATCTCCTGTCCATGGTTATTGAATCGAGAGATTCGAATCGTGAATCGGAAAAGCTATATTACATGAATCGTAAATTACATGTTCAATAAAATATGACATTTTTAGGTAAAAATGAGTGACTTGAAAAAAAAAACCTAAATATATCATATATTCAAGTCATAAATCAAAAGAACATAAAATAGTAACTACCCAAAGTGTTCAACCCCTTCTAAAGTAAAACCAACAAAAAGAAATAAATCCTGTACCTCAAAAAACTGAAAATGAAAGTAACAAATGAGAGATGAGAAATTAAAAGAGTAGAAGCCATAAAGCTGACAAAAAGAGAGTAAGAGAGAGGAAATTATAAGTTACAAGAAATAGACTCATGGGACGTCCACAAGAAAAAGTAACCACCACAAGATGACAAAAGGAAATTAAAAATTATAAAAAGCATAAGCGGTCAAGTGGCAAGTGACTTGCACAGTTGCACTTCTCTTCACGATGAAATTGGTTGAAAGCTTAATAAGTTAATAGCAGAGCCTCTCCTTCGAATAAAAATATAGGCAATTGAAAACTTAAATTAAGTATTGAAATTTAGTTTGGGCACATGCGAAACTGAAAGCGGCCGTTTTCCTCTTTTTCCTGAAAAAAAATTGCAGAAAAAGTGATCTGAAATGCTTTCTCCAAAGTCGGATCCCAACAAACCCGACCCAAATTGTTATTGCGACCCACGTTTTTGGATCGTGTGAGACAGCTCAAGAATCGCAAATCATCCGATACAAAAGTGAATCATGCGATACGGAGAATGATTCAAGCTTAAAAACAAGTCATGCTACGATTTGTATCGCTGGACATGATTTTTGTTTCGAATCGGGATACGAATCGTCTGATTCATACGATACTAATAACTATGCTCCCGTCTGATGGTGATCTTAACAACCAATTTTGGCACTGCCTTTGTCTTCATATAGGAGTCCTCGACCTGGTGCATTCTTGATATATCTTGATATATCTGATGAGGAATTGTCGTACCTGCAAAGGGGATGTCTGGTCTGGTGACATCGAGGTAATTGAGTCTACCAAAAAGTGTGCGATATCTTCCCGGGTCTTTTAGTGGCGCTGATTGGAAAAACTGCTGGAAAAGGAAGAGCGGTGGTGGGGTTGTAAGAGGGAGGCAAAGCTAGTGGTGTGGTCGCACCAAAGATCAGAGATCACAGCGGTGGCTGGCAGTGGCAGCGGCAGCCGGTATTGTGCACCCATGAAGAATAACACTCTCAAAGGCGGAAAAGAAAAGAGAAAAAGGAGTAGAAACCTCAAAATCACTGATTCCATATAGAATTTCTGAATTGTGTGTCTTAACATGATCACACACTGCTCTGGATGTATAATATATATTTACAATGGATACAAATAAATGTGAATGCTATTATGATTTGGTTGCTTGAGAAACTAGGCTTTATACGTGTTGAACAGAAAAAGTTCCCAGTTATGAAGACTGGGCACACAAGGGACAATCACCTACTGTGAAGATTGGATACATGAGATTGTTTACAGATGATGGCTGATGTCAGCGGAAAAGAGATTCCATAGGAGCTAATACTTACTTGAAAGCATAATTTCTGAATATTAGTTCACGAATTACAGTTGTACTAACATAAAGAAATAACCTGAAATACGAGGAAAATCACTGAAATATCATTTATTGATTTTCAGTGTACATTAAGGGTCTATTTATACATCCCTGTTCATAAAATCCTATGCCAGAATTATGGGCATCAAATCAAGCTCAATTTAACAATCCTAAAAGGAATAAACCAAATTAAATCTGTACCAAAAAAAGGAAAGAAGAAATAAACACATCAAGAGCATCTCCAATGCAGGTGCTTCATGAGTTGCTTAACAAATTTTTACCATTGGAGTAGATGACTTGACAGTGTGTTGCTTACATAAACAACCATTGCTTAATTCATTCTTACCAATTAAAAAACCATTTTTCAACTGAAAAATTTAATGTGTCTCAAGTTAAGCACTTACTCTAGCAACTTTAGCATTGAAGTAAATTTTTGTGTAAAATTTTTAAATCTATGTGGCATTGTAAGAAATCATGCATCGTAGATGCTCTAAGCACATGTTGCACGTGTTACAACAGAATAACTTCTGAATATATTTGATGCTTTGAAACCATAAGAGTTATTACATTAGACCAAACAGCATAATTACTTTCCTAAAATAAGACTGAAAAATATGGTAAATATCTATAATAATTATAGTACAGCTAGTGAGGGACTGCCAGAACATTATATAAACTTGTATTGATAATTACTTGCTAGAATATAGGTATATTACGGTAAGAAAATCTGTCCTAATAAAAGGAAACTAATCAATAAATCTGTCCTGAGAAAAACAGAAACAACTTATACTAGACAGTATTCTTTACTACAATACTTAGCAGCAGCAACCCATCTAGTTTTCTACAACATCACAGTTTATCATGTGGATCTTATATTTGATCAACTTAAATATCCAACTATCCAGTTCATTCTTCAATACTCAATATCACTGCTTAACTGATATAAGGATCAACGAAGGAATTTGCAAAAGATAATGACTGCATTACCTCATTACAATCAAATTTGAAGTTTCTTTTACATAGAGATCGATGCCTTAAAGATGCAATAATGGATTGAAGTAATTTATATAGTTTCTGTAGCATGATATTCTATCCTATGGATCTTGTCATTCTTCAACTTAAACATTAAATTCATTCTTCAATAATTAATCATTCAATGTCATTCCTGAACTTGGATTAACACACTTCCTCAGTCTAGTGGTAGTGGGAGTGAAAGTGCGACCTACAACAGAAAATTTGCAAAGTCAAGAAGTAATGATGCATATGAAAACAATAGTGACAACAGTGATGAGAATGACTATGGAAGCAGAGACTTGAGCGTTCGAGATGGAAGTGGCACTCAGGTATTGAACGAATCTCAAAAAATATATATGTTTTCTTAATTGAATCACCCTTAAGTAATATTACCTCATCTGAGGGAAAGGTTACCACAATATGCTGTGTCGCTATCATTTTTTGCTCATGAAAATTAGTTTCTAAATCCATGTGTTGTCACTGTTTTCTGTTTTTAAATTTCCTTATAATATGGAATTACTACTATTTAAAACTCAACACATGCAGGAGTTCAGCTCTGGATAACACAAATTCATCATTTTTTTTTTATTGATGGATCAATTATTTTCTAATGGCTCGGTAATAACATGTAATCTTGGATACTGACTAGCTTCACTTGAGCAATTTGATATGGTAATTTTAAGCGGCCAGAAAATAGGGGTTTTAAATTTCTAGACAAGTCACATGGGTCTTGAAAGCAGGGCTAGGTACTGGGATAGACCAATAAACATTAAGCAGGAAAAGAAAGACTTTGAGGACTGGGGTAGCTGACAATAAGAAATGGATTTTTAGAGTCTGAGTTGTCATTTTAGAGTAGTTATTAGTGATCAATAAAGAAGAGAAGAATAATGGATGTCTTTTATTGATCAGGTTAACCTACATAGGTTTCACTTAGCAAAGGGTTGCATGTGCCAATTACTTACTGCAACAAGCCAACAAGTGTAACTGAACTATCTCGCCATCCATAGTTTAATCATCATTCCATTGTCCTGTATCCAATCACTGATGTTCTTGTTGTTAGTGGAACTGAGGATAGTGTGATGTATGCTATTATTTAATTTGTAATTCATACTACACAATTTTTTAATCATATATTGTAGAAATTAGCATATTAAGGTAGGAAGAATCACAATTTAGGAATTCTTGGCAGTTATTTTCAGTTTAGGAACATTTACTGCTGAATGGTTAATAACATTGTTTGGAGGGTGGTTAATGGGATAATTCCCCCATTAAAAAAATATGTACATGGTTCTCACATAAATTGGGAGTTTCACTTGAAAAAACTTGAGAAATAAAGTATCTAGTGAATTATAATGCCGTTTGTTTTTTATCAACTGTACCCTTTGGTCTTCATCTAGTGAATTATAATGCCTTTTTGTTTTTTTATCAACCGTACCCTTTGGTCTTCTGTTTCAGATGGAGACAGGAGAGGTAGGTACTTTGGTTTTGTTCTGTGTTTTCTAGGAATTATTTATTAAAGCTTCTCTGTCACCCCTAATCATCTAGATTCTAGAGTTTTTGCGGGACAAAGTAATATGAAAATTCAATATTCCTTGTAAATCGAGTCTCTTTTTTTTTTTTTTTTTTTAGAAGTTGGTTTTTATTGTGATTAATAGGCTTGATTTATTGCTGATTTGTAAGCCCTGCCCCACTTTTTCTCCCTAGTATGTATTATATATGTGGGTCAGGTTCACAAATGGTAGGACACTCTTTTTGCACTGTAACTTTGCAAATTATCTACTTTCCTACAAAACAACCATTTTGAAACTCTTGAGCATTTGATATGTCCTACTTGCTTTGAAGCAAATTTTGATGGTTTGAGATATAGGTTTTGGTTAAAACAAGGAGGCCCAAATTTTATGGCAGTGGGCAGTTTATGAAAAATCTTTGGTGTCCTTGGTTGGAGTGGAGCACATGCATCACTAAGGATATTTGATTGCCATTACATTTGTTGTGTAATATGATAATGTTTAAGGCTAAAATATGTCTGTGATCTCTAATAAATATCCAAATTTTGTGTTTGTTCTCTAATAAAAAATTTCTTTTGTTTTTGTTCCCTGATAAAACAAAAATTTTGTTTTTGGTCCTTGACACTTTTTTTAGTCTTTAATAAATTAGTAAATTTTGTGTTTGTTCCCTAATAAAAAAAATCATTTGTTATTAGCCCCTTTGAAAGGGACTAGTAACAAATTATTATTTTTTATCTAGGAGCAAACATAAAATTCGTTAATTTATTAGGGATTAACAAAAAGGACCAAAAACAAAATTATTATTTTATTAGGGACTCAATCCGAAGAAAAATTTAACAGCAAACAAACACAGAATTTGGGTATTTATTAGAGATCGAAAACATATTTTAGTCTAATGTTTATTGCTTCATTTTTTTTGTTATGCCCTAACTATTGCTAGGGACAGAGTGGGTAGCTTGCTGCATTCTTTCTTTTTTGTGTTTTCTGGTCTGGTTGATGTCTTGTTGCTTCATTTCTGTGCTTTCTCTCGTCTCTCAGAAAATTATTTTTCTATTAAAAAATAGTTAACCGTATGTTTACTTAATTGTTCACTTTTCTGTGTGATTGTTCTGACACAAACGAACAATAAATATTTTTGCTTGCAGTTCGTTAATTGTATTTACCCCTTATTTATTTATCTAAATACCCCAAAGTCATAGTAAAGCTCCTATTTTATGTAGAGTTCATGGACTAAATGTCTAGCTCAAGTTGGCAGTCCTCATCCAATTTCACCTCATAAAAAATTGGTTGATGCCCCTGATAGCACGTGTGCCCAAGTGATGCAAACAAAGACTGAAAAAGTTAGTAGTAGATGGGTGCATGCGACAGAAAAAGAGTGCCATGAACTTATTGATCATCTTGGTATGCCTTGATAGTATGTATTTTTTAGACTTGTCTATCTTTGATTTGGATATTTCCCCTAATAAACCACTTAGTTACTTTCTTTCCAGATGATGTTGCAATGGGTAAGGACTTGGCCATGGGAATATCTTTGAATATGCAACTAGAGCATCGACTCGAGGAACTGTCCTGCAATCCAATGGTGGGTAAAGGGGCAAATAAGATGTCTGATGTAGATGATATGCAGATCATTAAAAGACAGAGCAATGCCTGTGAAAAAGGACAACTGGAATACAATGGTGATAAAACCGGGACATGGGAAAATCAGGCTATGAATGTTATTGATGTTACTGATAGTAACAGTCCACTGGCTGAAAGCAGAGACTTGAACACTCCAAACGGGTTTTCTGGTTTTTCACAATCAAAAGCAAACTGTTGCCGCGAAGAGCATCCATCCCTTGAACTAACTTTGAAAAGGCTGGGAGAAGTAAGAGATACTAAAAATGTCACAGGTGAAGAATGCAATGTCTTGAGACATTCAGATCAGTCAGCATTCTCAAAGTAAGAGGAAATTTGCCAGCATAACTACCTTATATTGGAAGCAAATATTGTTGCACTACATGGATAACATTTAAATTTTTTCTTCATTCTGCAGATATAATACAGCTTCTGCTAACCAGGTGATGTTCTGCTAACCGTGTATTGCTGTGTGTCATATTTATTTCTCTGCATCTGCCAAGCAAATTCTGGGTACCATTAGCTGGAGAATAGTGTTAATTACCAAATCTTAATCTTTGGGCAATCCTTATGTTATGTTTTCTTTACTTTTTATCAGGCTCAAACTGGAAATGTAGGAAGCTGTTCCCCACTAGACAATAGCTCAGCTGCACCAAATACAGAGACAATGCACAACTTTCCATCTCATTCAAATGGCACTCCTCCAAATCAACAATCTAATGGGAGCAACAACATCAATGACATGGCCTCCGTTAATACATATCTTGGCACCAAACTTGATACTTTTGACAAGAAGCCAGAGTTTGGAAGAGGGATTGGCTTGTTTAATTCTCGTGAACTCCAAACTCTGCAGAAGAATAGCATCTGTTCATCTCAGAAGAAAACTTCTGCTGGGGAAGAATATACAGAAATCATTAAAGAATCAGTAGGAGGCTCTGAACAAGGATTCCAAGTCGAGCACACTTACTATCAGCTTCACCATTATAATCACATTGCCCATAAAGCTGCAGTAGATCTCCTTTCAGATCATGATCTCTTACTGAAAAGCTCAACTCAGAAATGTGTATCATCAAATGCATTTGGAGGGCCAGCAGAAAGTAATGCTGCAAACTATGGTGTGGATGGAAATGCAGCAGAGAGTGATCATGGGAGCAATAATGGACAGGATGGATGCAACACCTTGACAATCAGAACAATAAATGTGGAAAACGGCAATGTGGCTGCTGGGAGCATTGGAATTGGTGGCATTGATAGGAAAAGCATTGGGAGTGGGGCAGATGAAGGACGGCTTGCATTGAGAGAGGCTGCCTTGACCAAATTTCGTCTAAAGAGAAAAGAAAGATGCTATGAGAAGAAGGTAATCTATTTTTAATTACATTGTCATAATATGTTCGCTGCAGATCTTTGTTGCATGTGGATTTTGTCAATTTGAGTATTAAGGTGTAGTTATGTCATTCTCATTCTGTTCCCCAAATTTCTATAAGTGAACTGATGGCTTATTGAGATCCCAACAAATTGGATGATGCTGTTAATAAAATCTACTTATTTGAAAGCTTCCTATGCAAAAAATATGTTGCCGTTGGCATTATCTATTTGCATAGTTATCTACTCTCCATCCTGGGTATTTTATTTTCTGCAATTTTATCAAATTATATTCACTTTATATAAAATTAAGATATTTTCTTCCAATGTTACTTTCCTTGTATGACTTGTATGTTCATGTTTGAGTCAGTGGTTTGATCCTCATCATTAATAAGCACCTAATGTTATATATTGCCAACTTGAATTTTGCTTGTTTCCATATTCTGGAATTTTCATTTATTTTTCAGGTTCGATATCACAGCAGGAAAAAACTAGCAGAACAGCGGCCACGTATTAGGGGTCAATTTGTCAGACGAATAGTGTATGCTGCTGCATAGCCGGGTTCATTTTATATTTTTATGTTATGTTATATAAGTGCTGGGTTAACTTATGTCCAATATTCTTCTCAGGTATGAGGGCAAAGAAGAAAAAGAACAAAGTTACAACCTGGTTCCTGGGGATAATTCTATCGATATTCCTCAATAACACCAGCCAAAGTGGTGATCATTATTTGACTGATTCCGTTCCATTAACTGCCTCTAGCTTCTTGCTAGCAGACCAGCTCTTCACACGTTCACCTAGGAAGGAGCTTGGGGGTTTGTGTTAGAGGAATTTGTGATTAGGTAGTTTAATTTTATCTCTGTTGTGTGAAAATCACACATTTAATTTGAAACTTCAAAGACAATGTTATAGATTCTGTTTATGATTGTCTGAACTTTAAAACTCCAAATGCACCCATGGAAGTGGTTACCTTTCGATAGGTTAACCTCTGATGAAATAAAATTCATCATGTTAGCTTGCGTTTTGGTTACACCTGCTCAACAGCTAATGCTGTTCCCTTCTGATAATTATAACATGCTTGCTGGATCTAGATCCAATACTGGAATAGATTTCTGGAATTGATTGTCGTGGGTGAAAAGAAAAGTTTCATAAGTCATAACTATGAAGCACGGACAGTTCAAGGAATGAACCATGGCTGTGTTGTGCGAGTATGGAATGTGTCAGCTGTCAACCATGTTCATGTCTTTGTTCGACACGCAAGAATTGTGTCAAAACCAAGTCCATGTCATGTCATTGTTTTTGCATCAATTCCTTCGCCCCAAAAAGTACGGTTGTGTTTGGTTTAGGATGAGAGGAGAGAAGTATGAGAGAAATTTTGTAATTTTCATGTGAAATATATATTTTTACACTATTTTAATTCAAAAATTTATTTTTTATTTCCATCTTCTAGACTAGATACATTCTAAAATCTTATTCATCTATCTAAAATGATTGTCTTGAAATGGGACAGTCACCTCTCCTTAACTTGTGCTGTGACGCGAAACGTTTAAAATAGTTGGATTTCCTCAAGTAGCGTCAATCATAAATCAATTATTGTGATGATAGTTAATTTTGTTAGCCAGAATTGTTTCAGCTGTCTACTTCAACCCATGGCCCCCTCTTTCTAGTTTCTAGTAAAATTATTATAAATCAGCAAAATCCTGACGAATGTCTTTCAAATATTTGATAGAGATTTAAAAATACAAAATATTCAAAAAATATATTAAGTTTTTAATATATTAAATACTACAGTATTCATGGAAAATAAATTTTAAAGCTTTTAATACATTAAAAAATGTTTTTTTTACTACTTAATAAGTGTCTTTTAAATATTGGATTTAATAAATAAATTTCGTATTTGTATACCTAAAATATTAGTAGTTGAACTTTGTTGGTACGGAGGCAAACTTGTAGGGGTTCTTTTACTTGTTTTTCTCTCACGATTCAAAAGTAAAGGTAGCTGAAGTCACCAATTGGTTTTCCTTGAAGCATGGAAGGGAAGTACGACTAAGTTGAATTGCCTACCCTAAAACAGAACGGGCTTCATTTGCGTTCATCAAGTGACCTAATATTGAATGATACCTGCCTACCTAATTTTCTCGTAGTTTTTAGTTCCTTACATACCATTGCTAATCATACAGTCTATAGCATAGTAGCTTATAGCACATTTTGTAGGTACGAATTTCCTTATTGGATAGTAGGGGCTTGACCACGTTCCAAGTATCTCCAATAAAAAGAGAAAAGTTTGGTAGATATCAAACTCTATTCAACTCTGTAAAGAGAGAAAAAGAAAAAAAAAAGTGTAAATGTGATTGATATTCCATATAATAAAAAGGGATTAAGAAAAATAGTAAGTATTGATGGAGTTTTTTTTATCTAAATTATAATCGGAGATAATATTAGTTGAATTGGATAAGATTAATACGAGCAAAAAAGTTATTTTTTTAAGTATGATGGAGTTTGTAATATATAGGAGTAGTTTTTGAAACTTATTTGTTGAAATAAGTGTTTATTTTTAATAAAATAAGCAAATTTTTTATTTTTTATTTTTTAGTGTGTTTGTTTAAATTGTTTCTATGTAGAAAAATTATTTTTTATTTATTTTAAGAAATAAATCTTATCTATTACTTAGTTTTTTAAAAAAAAATTAAACAAAGTGACCCATAATTACTCCAATGAAAAGGGGGTATAAATTGTTGGAAATTCAGAATGGCCTAGCACTAGCAGTTTCTTTCTGTCACTCGTATCATTGTGGCCCTCGTGCACTTTTTCATTACTCCCAAACATAACTAGAGTGTTTTTAGTTTATGTCAATATCATTTTGCAAGGTATGTAAATTCAAACACAATCTTACCCGGTTCTCTCAATGATGCTACGCCTCATCCATCAATTCACCTTTTCAAGTACAACAATAACATACCAGGTTGGCTTGTAAAGAAAGTTTTTGTGATTAAAATGTTAACAGAGGCAAATCAATGCATATATGAAGTGGGTAGATGTATCAGTACTTTATTCCAAGTAATCATGCTACTAAATAAGCGCTGTAACAAATTTTATTGAGTTTTGGATATCGAAGGCCATTTTTTTTGAATTAATGTAGTGCAATAAAGAAGCGGTTTGAAAAAATTTCTTCATTTCTTTCTTATTTCTTCAAAATCAAACCCTCTCTAAAAGAAATCTCAATCTCAAGCTATAAATATCTACTCTCTCCATTCCTATATATAAAACTCAATTACCTAATTCATCCGAATTAAAAAAAAATATTAATTTAGTTGATAATAATAAATTTATCTTAAATTTATATTTTTTCAAAATTATCTTTATTATTAATATTTTCTCTTTTTAAATTATTTTTTAATATATTATCTTTCATATTTTAATGAGTGGTAATTTAAGTTTAAAAATAATTAATGCAAAACATATTATAAATCGAATTTTATATAAAAAAAATAAGAATCAATTTAAATTTGAGTATTATAAATAAGAATGGAAAGAAAATAATAAATAAATTATGGTTGTTCAGAGAAAATGAAGAAACACTTGAATGAATGGAGCATGGTAATAAGTTGCCCAAAATGTTGGAATTTGAATAATCTGAGCATACATTATAATAACATATTTTATCTGGATTCTGTCAACGCATAAAGTTCAATTTAATGTGGTTACCTATGCTCTGACATCTAATTTAATGGATGCAAATATTTTCCCCTTTCCTACATGTGATGGTAGCCCATTTGAAATTATAACAAAGCCGTGCAGCTGCTATCTTTGGGGGGAAGAAATTAGGGTTTATAAAAAATTTAAGTGCATCATTGCA